>JAVGVS010002972.1:0-10290 GCA_032718565.1 Distichodus sexfasciatus
ATCTATCTATCTATCTATCTATCTATCTATCTATCTATCTATCTATCCCCTTTTCTCTTTCAGGTTCCTTTTGTCAGACTCTCTCTCATAGCTTCCTTTCTTATAACACGATTTTGTTATTTATCCATCCATATTTTCTCTCCGCCGCTCTCCAGCTACCTTCTTCAAATTTAGTCTCCCTATTTTCTTATTAAGCTTCTTTTCGTCAAATTCTGTCTTCTTCTTTTCTTCACACTCTTTCTTAGCTTCTTTTCTTCAATTTCTTCCCCTCTCTCTATCCATCCACCCATCCATTTATCTATCCATCTCAAGTTTTTTTTTTTACATAAACATACCTATTTGTCTCTCTTCATTCCAGCTTTGTTTCTATGAACTCTCTCCTACTGTCGCACACACCATAAACTCTGTTCTCTCTTTCTCTCAAATATTTTTTTGCTCTTTCCCATTCTCTACTCCCTTCTTTCCCCACCACCTTTTCACAGGTAAAAAAAAAATACTGTTAAGGGCTGCAATCTCCCAGCAGCTGCTGCCGCTCTCAGGCCTCACGCTGCAGCGACCCTCTTAGAAGCTCGGGTGCTTTTGTAAAGTCAAAATGTCAAACGGCGGAATCGCGGGCGGAGGTTGGACAAAGAGTTTCTCGGTCCAGGTGGCGGCGCAGGGCGAAGAAATGACGTCTAGCAGCCGACACCTGCACAAAATGGCACCTCTACTGGGACGCTGCGGCGACGACGGCGGCGAGGTTAAAAAAATGGGTTATTGATATTTACAGCGGCTTTGCTGCGATTGTCCATGGAGAACTAAGGCCATTTTGCAGCAGCGAGCGGAGACTGGAAGTCCGGGTTCTATTGGCTCTGGCTGTGTTGTAATTCAGAGTTCAGCCTTGAGTTCTTTGAGATGGGAGATGGGTAGTACATCAGTACATCAGTTCCATGATCGGGGAACTCACAGCATCGATCCTAAATGCAAAACACTGATCAGACATCATACATATTGCCCTTTTATATCAAACAGCAGGTCCTCTTTTCATCCCACTTTCTCTTCAAGCTTCCTTTGGTCAAACTCTGTCTTATCTCCCTTTCTATTTCCCTATCTATCTATCTATCTATCTATCTATCTATCTGTCTGTCTGTCTGTCTGTCTGTCTATCTATCCCCGCCTTCCATCTTATTTTCATTAAATATCTCTTTATCTATCTGTCTGTCTATCCATCCATCAATCCATCTATTCCCACCATCCAGCTTTAGAAATTGCATTGACTTTGTGATATTTGCAGACATAGACAGACAGACAGACAGACAGACAGACAGACAGAACATACAGACAGACAGACAGACAGACAGACAGATAGATAGATAGATAGATAGATAGATAGATAGATAGATAGATAGACAGACAGACAGACAGACAGACAGACAGACAGAAAGATAGACAGACAGACAGACTGACCAACAGAAAGATAGATAGATAGATAGATAGATAGATAGATAGACAGACAGACAGAAAGGTAGACAGACAGACAGACAGACCAACAGAAAGAAAGAAAGAAAGAAAGAAAGAAAGAAAGATAGACAGATAGATAGATAGATAGATAGATAGATAGATAGATAGATAGATAGATAGATAGATAGATAGATAGATAGATGGACATTGAATCATTGTCCATTGAATAAATAAAATCTCAATTAAAACTGCTTCTCCTAGTACTGAGTAATCTATTTTACCAAAGTAGTGTATGTGCTTTGATGCTTGCAAAATCTCATTATTCCTCATTTATGCAAGATTTATTGTCTCCAAGAAAGTCTATCTCAAGCTTTCTCTTTCCTAGAAGATTCCGTCATCAAGACACGGAAGCCTTTGTGATATCGGCACACATTGAACCACTGTGCGTTTCATCAAAATGATGATTTACAACCAGTGCTTTGAGGGCAAACACAAAACATCTTCCCCAAAAAAGGGAGAAAAATAACACCTGGGTAAAACCAGGACAACAAGCTTCATTAGAATGCTCCTTAAACACGACCTTGGGTGGAATTATGGATGTGTGTGTTTTTTGGTGTGTGTGTGTGTGTTTGCGTCCAGCCTTTTATAGCCATGAATGCTCCTCTGGCAAGCGGGGCTCCAATAAAAAATGCCCCCAGTTGAATTTGTCTTATGAGAGCAACGATACCAATCGACTTGGGCACAAAAGCACCGGCCGGCTGCCTCGACGCTGACAAAGCCGGCAGATGTGAAGAGAGGGGTGGGGGGAAGTGGCGATGGGGCTGATAGCGAACAAGAGGACGGCTTAAAAAGAGAGCGGCGTACAATGGATCATAAGTTCGGTGTCATAAAAACAGGGCCGAGACATTGTGGTGGGGTTAGAAGAGCTCAGGGACATAAACACGCAGTCACACAGTCACACACACATACACACACACAAACACACACGTGTGTGATTGAAAACGTCTCACATCTACCTTCAAAAACACTAAATGATTAGTTAATAAAAATAATAGTGGTTTTGTTCCCTTCATTTTATTTAATCATTATAAAAAGACACAAAATCACAAACTTGCTCCTGCAACTTTATTACAACAAAATGCATAAAATATTGAAATTTTTTAGAAAAGCTGCAACAAAATCAGGCATTTTAGTGCGCAATAATCTCAAAAAAGTTCTGCAAAATCCTGGAGGGACTGATAAATGTTCTCACAAAACCTACAAAATTTGATATGTCTGAAGTTTTCCTGTCTTTTATAGGAAAATGAAGTCCTGTAAAACACCAAAAAACTAGGTAAATGTAAAGTTTTTATTTGATGTCTGACGATATCATCCCTTGCAAAAAAAAATTGGCTTCTGGCAAACAGATGCTGTTAACCTTTGGCAATGTTGCTGCAGATTTGCAGCAAGGTCGTATTTTCACATGAAAATGATCAACTATCAACATAGTATAAATTAGCGACTAACATAGTGTACATAATGACTAACATAGTATAAATTAGTGACTAACATAGTGTACATCAGCAAACAACATAGTATAAATTAGCGACTAACATAGTATAAATTAGCAACTAACATAGTGTACATTAGCGACTAACATAGTATAAATTAGCAACTAACATAGTATACATTAGCAAAGAACATAGTGTACATAATGACTAACATAGTATAAATTAGTGACTAACATAGTGTACATTAGCGACTAACATAGTATAAATTAGCGACTAACATAGTGTACATAACGACTAACATAGTATAAATTAGCGACTAACATAGTGTACATTAGCGACTAACATAGTATAAATTAGCGACTAACATAGTATAAATTAGCGACTAACATAGTGTACCTTAGCAAACAACATAGTATAAATTACCGACTAACAGTATAAATTAGCAACTAACATAGTGTACATTAGCGACTATCATAGTGTACAGTAGGGACTAACATAGTGTACATTAGCGACTATCATAGTGTACATTAGCGACTATCATAGTGTACATTAGCGACTAACTAAAGAGACGAGTATCCTCACCACTACACCACCACAGACATAATGATTACTACAACTAAATAACCAAATGTTGGTCCTTAAACCCAATCCTATAATAAAAACTATAAAAAGTGCATCCTAAACATCCATTACATCTATCTCCATCTTGACTAGCATCAAAGCTACAAAAAGCAAAAGACCACCAACGAATATCCATCATTTCTGGCAGGAATTTGGCCACAACACAAAGCTAAATACACGACAGCAGTAAGCGAACACAGCTTCTTCCTCCTCTTATTCATTTCACATTTGACAGATTCTCCTCCCCGAGCTGTCGCCATGCTTTCTCATTTGGTGTAGATCACTGATACACTCGCTCTAAGAAAATGATTCATCACATTATGCATGTGCCAGCCGACTGCTTCTTGCCAAGACGACTAGCGCACCTTATGCTAAGCCATTTCATTTGGAACATTTCCGCGGTTAGATTTACATTTCATGTTTGCATGCTTCATAACACATCACATAACCACTAACGCTCCATCTAAGGTCACTAGGTATAAATATTAACGAGAGCTTTTCCATTTGATCAATCTGCACTTTTTATTTAGTCGTCGAAAACTTTGAAGTGTTTTGAAGTTCTGCCAAAAAAGTGACACAACGTTCACAAACTATGACATTTTTAAAATTTCCTCATGCCAATTTTTAAGTGATTGATTATTTGTCTTTGTGAACACAGCACAGCACAATGTGCCTTCTATATTTGACCCATCCGTGAAGGAGCAGTGGGCATCTGACGTGTAGCGCCCAGGGATCCATGCTTGGGGACGGTACTTTGCTCATGAGTACCTTTACCAGTCTGGGACTTGAACGTGTGACCCTCTGATCATGGAGCCAACTTCCTAACCGTTGGGTTATCAGTCAACCTAATGTGCAGGGTTGTGGGAGGAATTTGGAGCGTCCGGAGAGCATGCAAACTCACAGAAAGACTCGATGACCAACCCAGGGATGGAACCCAGGACCTTCTTGCTGTGAGGCAAAAGCCAGACTCCAATACTAAATTTGTCCTCCAAAGTAATTATAAGAGCTTAGTTTTGGATGTCATTGCAAATGCCTGTATTTTGTAGCTTAAGTAAACCAGGTGCATTGCTGATGTGGACTTTCACTGCTACGTTAAAGTTCTTTGGTCAGACAGAACCTGATTAAACCATGCATGAAAAATGTAGGCTGCTTCAATTATGTCCATTAGAACTTGAGAGGATAACACCCTGGATTCGGGAACAACAGGCTTTCCAGGAGTCCTGAAGTATTGCTTTTCTATGGAAAACATCTGAAGTATGCTTCACTGAAGGGACAGAGAAGAGTATTAAAAGCATTTAAGAGCGTCTCTGACTGGAGAGGGCTAATGGCTGTTTTATGTTGCAGGCCTTTGTTTAACAAGAGCTCCTGTACAAAACTTGGAGGAGCTAAAATGTGGAGCGTTGGGTTTACGAAGCTCAGTTGACAGGAAGAGCTCCAAATTAGGCGCCTGAATTCTGATCCTCCACTAAACCCGAGCTGCAAACTCCATCAATTAGGAATGACACCAGTTTTATTTCTGCTGTCCGGATTAAACTCGCTTTCTCTCTAACACACCCACACCCACGCAAACGCACAACTCTGAAAGGTTCATGATGGTGATTTGCTGGTTTGATGATGACAAAGATGACTGTAGTTTCTGAAAACAGCAACAAAATAGAAGAACTTGTATTCATATCCTTTGACCTAAATTTTATACGGCTGAGATGGTGCATTTGACATCAACCTAGTGTATATACCAGAAAGCATCAATAATTTCTGAGACACCATTAGCTATGTAGAAAATGCTGAAGTTACAACATGACAAACAGTAAATTGTGCTTCACTAATTTAGCGTGATCCAGGGTCAGATATCACTTCATTCTACCTGTTGACTCGTCTTGATGTGGCTAACTTAAACACGCCTCGCTCGCTCACTTTGAAATTTGTTTAGGGCAAATGTTGTTCCCCTCTCACTGACGCTAACTGATACATTTGCGAGAGAAGGTTTTTTTTGCGAACGCCACCACATGAGAGATGTATCACATTAAAGAACAACTTGTTCACCAACAGGCAGACAAACGCTCAGCACAAGAGGAGTGTTTTTATAATGTCTGTAATGCAGCTCTTTGCTTCTCCGGTTAATGGATCAATGAAATGATCAAAACCGCAGCAGCGCTGTAGACGAGAGCCTGGAGGACAAACACAATGTCGGCGAGTCAGAGCCACGTCTTCATTGATTGCGTCCTCCAAAACGCTGCTGCCAGGGACGCAAGAAACCGCTTTGATACGTTAAAAAAATCTGCATTTTAAAGATTGAAGCTGTGCTTTTTTATTGTCGCGCAGAGTTGACTTCGTTTAGCACTTACTTGAAAGCAATGACAACGCTCGCAAACGAGAGCGGGGGATCAAATCAACGCTGAGGTGCAAAGCTGCGTATGAACGTGTGCTCTGTAATATAGCTTCACAGCTTTCCCAATGAGAGTAATAATCTGTGCATTAGCAGACTGTCCTTATTTTAGACACAAGGAAAACTGGAGTGTATAATCCCCAAATCTGTCTGCCACATTCCTCAAATGAACCCACCTGCGACGCTGCGGTAAAGCCGAACGCCTAATGCAGGTCATAAAGAACTTTTTCACAAATCCGTTATCTAAAATTAGCTATTCAAAGAAAAAAGTGACACCGCTCGGAGGCTTTATATAAAGGAACATGCTGGAGACCTTTTGTTCTTAGTTCTCTTAGTTTTTGAGGCACCAACTTCAGATTCCACACAAAGGCCCATTTTACTTCTAATGGTGTTCTTGAGTAATAACAAACTAACGTTGGTCTAGAAAACCCAATGCCATTCAAAATTAGGCGGCTGCAAATAGTAAAAATGCACTTCTAATACTCTTTCAGAGATGCTAAACAAATTCAAAACCAGTTTCATCAAAATAACCAGGTGTACGCCAATCATAGACACACAGCAAATAGCCACCATCCAACAGAAGTGTTCCCCATGGTTACTTTTTTCGGAGGTACATTGTAAAGAACAGCAAAGTAGATACTTTATAGGTGGCTTAAATTTTTTTCCCCAAATCTGACGCTTGAGAAAGGTCAATACACTTAATATGGGAAACGAGACGATGAGAACGTGGCTATTTTGAATTTGGGTTTGGGTCTTGGGTTTTTTTTCGGCTACCGTGCTTTCTCCCTATTTCATGCATGAATTAGCCTCCCGCTCGTGTCTTTCACACCATGTTCACGTAGCTGAGCTCATCTAAATAATACAACACTAAACCGGGAACAAAACCGTTAACCAAAAAGCAAACAAAATGTAACTGAAACCAGGTGTTTTAACTTAAGTGAAACAGGGGCGCAAAACAAAGAAAATAATAATAATCAAAACCCCAAAAACACCACATTAGCGGGCCATGTATGCCGCCCAAACAAAAAGTCCAGGAGTGTGCGGTAGTGTACTTTAGGGTCAAAATTCAAAACTAGTATTTGCAATTATTAAGTTCTGCTGGCGATCTTTTTGCCTCAAGTCCAAAGCTGGGTGAAGGCGAGTGAGTAAAAGACAAAGTCATCAAGGCCGTACGCCTGGCTGTGCATAACACAGCGGAAGTCGTAAACACACTTAAAGCCATTATGAATACACGCCTGCTTTCAACAATCTCCATTTCTCTCGCTCTCCATCCTTCCTTCTCTTTCTTTCACCCATTCCATATGTTTCAGTTCACCGGGTTAATGACGTCCAGGGCGTGGGGAGAGAAGAGGCACGGGCCGTTCGATTCGCAACGCGTCTCTAAATGGATTTGGTTAATATAGCTCCCGAGTAATTGGGTTTCATTTCGAAGCAGCGTAGTAGAGCGTGGCGCTAAGCTGAAAGCAAGGAGGACCAGATGAGCTCAGGGCCATGTGGCTAAAGACAAACACAAATGACACACCTTTAAAGGCACACTTCATTTGAATACTTTACTGACAAATAACAGGCCTCAATCACCGACCCTTCTTATTGTGCATTTAAGATTTAAATTCAGTTTAGTCACAGTTTAGCAAGGTTAGTCACATCATCGTCTTTAGGTTGAGTGTCCCTTTAAAAATCAGTCAAGTCTAAAATTGATATGGTATCCAAGTTTTATATGGACTCCAGATTAATGAGGCTTTACATTCATTTTTAAAGGAGCGCCCCATGGTTTTTAAAGCAGTAAGCGTGATCAAGACGCTAATTTTCCGGCAAAAGAAGAGAGGCTTGGAGCTATTTTACCTCCCGCAGGTTTGCAATCTGAGCTGTTACTGTTACTTCTGTTACTTCTGTTCATAATTAAGTTCAAACGTGATGGGCTTTTAATGCACTCCAAATGAAATTAACAGCAAATGAAGCTCATAAAGTTACAGTAAACAAAAACGATTTCAAGAAGTTTCTCACAGTTGACCTTGCCTGAACCCTCATTGCCTTGTATCGTTTCATTTATTTTCTCATTCTTTTGAGAAAATGTAGTTTTTAAGAACCACAATATACTGAAATGTAACTAAATGTTAGTATTAAAAGCTTGTGTATGATATCTAAGTACAATCATATTACACTGTAAATTAGAATTATAAAAATATTCATAAACACTTATAAATATAAATGTAATAAATAATATTCATTAAACATTATGGAAGCATTTCAAACTTCCGACTAAGTTCAAGATCATTTATTAGAAAACTATTTTTTGTCAAAGTAATAAAGTTTCTAATATTAACAGAACTTAAGTAGAAGTATTTTGTTGCCATTGGTTAAATTACTCATTACGAAAAAAAATTTTTGCATTAAAGTCTTAAAATGCCTTAATTAGCTTGTTTATATGTAATAAAATTATTTACATGTACAGTACAGAAAATTCAATATATAGTACAGTAACAAAAAAGTACTCAAAATAAATGTAAATACTATAAATATGTAGGTAGAAAGTTACTGATAAAAATCTAAAATAGTAAACTGTTATTTTAATAGTTAATGTTATAGTTATACAAAAGTATTGGTGCAGATACAGCTTCAAAAGAGATTATTATATTTTATACATATTTTATGGAGCTTAATATTCATTTTAGTGTGCTTTCACATTACACGTCAGGAGTAAATCGCTATACTAATAAAATAATAATGATAATCTTATTTAGTCTCATTTTATATAAGTGAACACTTTCCGTAGCCAGGCTAACATAATCTAAATAAAATTATTTGTCTTAATTATGGTTTAAAGTTTATGCAAACTTTATAATACATTCGTTTGGCAAGTTTGATATTGTAAAATCAAGGGAAAATCCACTACATAATAGTGAGCAGAGGTGGGCAAAGTAGCTAACTTCATTACTTAAGTGAAAGTACAGATACCACTAGTCAAATGTTACTCCAATACAAGTGAAAGTTGTACAGTCAAATTTTTACTTAAGTTAAACTACTGAAGTACTTGTTTGAAAAAAATACTTAAGTATTAAAAGTACATCTTCTTTCACCACATTGTTGCATTATTGCCACAACACTTATAACACCTAATGCCTCTGACTAGCTTGTAGAAGCTGTAGAATAAGGAACTGGTAGAATGTTACAGAATGAAACACAACCCTAACTGATAAAGAAAACCAGTCATTAGTTTATTTTATAAATTAACTGTAAGATACACACCCCCACAAAACAGCATGGTAGTGTTCTGACCCAGGTGTGTACCCATATATGTGTATGTTAATCAGGAGGACAGTGCAATAGCTGTAAATGCAGCTCACAACATAAAATCAACATTCCAACCTGCTTAAAACCCAGCTCTACACCTCTAGCTTCATGACACACCAACAGCAACAATGTTCTAATCAAGACAGAAAACAGCAGAACTGTCTGAACTTGGTTTTATAGTTCCAGTCTACAGGCGTGACGTAACCCTATTGATTACTGATAGACTGTCCCCTGCCAAACAACCAATCACCTTTTAGAAAAGGGGAATAACATCCACTTTATCCACAGATTTGAAAGTAGCGAGTAACGAGAACCTTGATAGAAATGTAGTGAAGTAAAAAGTATGGTATTTGTCTTTAAAATGTAGTGAAGTGGAAGTCATAAGTTTCCAAATAAAATGCTACTCAGGTGAAGTACAGATACTCAAAAACTCTACTTAAGTACAGTACTCAAGTAAATGTACTTAGTTACTGTCCACCTCTGATAGTCAGCAAATCCCAACACAAGATGTAAGTCCACTTGAACAAAACTGGACATTTCTCCAGCATTTTGGCAATGTTTTACTCCTACAGGGTTTATGCAACCATAACAACTGCGGTATTTTAGTGGGCGCGTTTCAAGCTGTTTTCACCACATCACTCCTCATGCGGACTCCGTGACGGACCGCGTCGTTATCATCTGAATTTCACAAAGACGCGCTGGTGTATTTTTGGCAACAAAGATTAATATTTGATCAGGTCAAATAGCACAGCCAAGATCACAGAAGCCGCGCCACGACACTCCCTGTTTTGGGTCATGCATAATTCATATGCTTTTTATCCCCTTTTTTTTTCCTGAAAGTATTTATGAAGTAAATACGACGGCGTTTTAGTGCCACCTTAAAAAAAAAAATCTAAGTGCCACCTTTAAAAAAAAAAAAAAAAATCTAAGATTACGAGATTAAACTCGTAATATTTCGAGAATAAACTCGAAACTACGAGAATAAAGTCGAAATGTTACGAGAATAAAGTCGAATTTTGACGTGAGTGTTTAAGATATGTTCTGTACAAGCACGTCGTCTGC
>JAVGVS010002973.1:0-10287 GCA_032718565.1 Distichodus sexfasciatus
AGATAGATAGATAGATAGATAGATAGATAGATAGATAGATAGATAGAGATAGAGATAGAGATAGATAGATAGATAGATAGATAGATAGATAGATAGAAATAGATAGATATAGATATAGATATATATATATAGATATATATAAACTTTGAATCATAATGCATATACAACTACAGTAACTTCAGTATACATTAGTATTATCTTTATTAGTATTATAACTTGTATTATAGTATTATTAGTTTTCGGGCTAATTGAGAAATCCTTTATTGCTGATGTTGATGTGAATCACTTTAGTCAAAGATAAAAATGAGGATTAAGAGGCCATTAGGGGGGTCAAATAAACTAAGTAACAACAAAAACGACTAAAATGGTGGTGTAACGTGTAAGTTAAAGCTCAGAACGCTTCTTTTATTTTGCAAAGAATCTCGGACAACACGAATTTACCCGTAGAAATCAAACATTTCGGGACCAACATTATGCAAGAACCTCGTCGTTCGTTTGAATCCAGGCCGACGAAGCCGCGTGCGCCTTTAACGCGGATCAGGCCACACGGTCACGCACGTGGCCCCGGCGACGCGTTCGTCCATTGGTCACGCCTTCTTTACGTATTTTGCATGTCAAGTCCCGCCCACTGACCCGCAGCGTCGATTCTGATTGGCTCGCCGGGGACAGCGTGAGTCGACGGAGCGGGCGGGGTCAGAGTTTAGTCGGCCGACAGTAAACCCGCTTTTCCGCATCGCCGCGATGTTGCTGTCAAAACGGCCGACGAGCAGCCGGTAAAGGACAAATAAACGTAGAAACCGGGGAGGTCGCGGCGGATTGCGCGGATAGTGACCGAGAGAGAGGCAGTGACCGGAGCCGTATCAGGATTGCTTGCCGACTCTTTTTGCACGGTGAGTCAGGGCGGCGTGACGCTATTTGTCGCCAGGTATAATCGCCTCAAACGCGGCGTGACTTCCAGCCGGTTTATCATCCGGTAATGGTGGACGGATTTGGAACAAACGTAACGGGAATATCGCAACGAATTCATTTTATTAGCGACGACAAAATAGATAATAACCGCTGGGTTCTTCTTCGTTGTAAGTATTAAATTAGGGGGCCTTATTCACCAACGGCTCTAAGATGAAACTTGTTCTTAAAACACAGTTTACACCAAGATTCTGACTTTTACTAATGTTTTCTTGCTTGGGGTTTGTTTGATAAGAACAGAATCTACAACTGATGGAGAGCTGTTACGAAAAAATGTATTGTTTGTCGCCAAACATGATTTTCTTCGTTTATACAGATATGCAATATTATTGCATTATAAACGTCTTAACTTGCTTAAGAATAAATGTGAGGTAAAAACGCATGAATGAGGCCCACAGATCCCTCCTTTTAATTTAATGAGAGTGGTGAACGCGCATGCGCAGGCGACACCGAAAACACACGCGACACCGCGCCACGCCACGCCACGCCAAAATGTTTTCTAACAAGCTCCGTGGGTTTCAGCGCCAGGAGAGACGCAATACGTGTGTGTGTGTGTGTGTGTGTGTGTGTGTGTGTGTGTGTGTGTGTGTGTGTGTGTGTGTTCGTTCATGTATTTATCGCATTGTGGGGACCTTTTTGTCCCCTAAAATCACTTTTATCTGTTTTTTTGGGGGGGGGGTTTGTGAGGACATTTGAGAGGTCCCCATGAGGAAAAATGACTTTATAGAAAATGTGCTTGTTTTATCTGAGAAACTAAAAGAGGTAAAAGATGTGCTTCACAAAGACCTCACAAAGATAGTAATACAAGACTGTGTGTGTGTGTGTGTGTGTGTGTTAACTAGTTTGTCGGGTTGAGCAAGCTTGGCTTAAGGTGTGTTGTGTGATAAATCCATTGGCCGTGGTGTGGAAGAAGTGTGTAAAACACGTTTTCACTTTTCATGGGTCAAATTTTGGGGTCTTGATGGTCAACTTTGTGTAGGTGAGTCCATAAGTTGTGTGTCCTCGAAAGTCCTACGATTATACACATTTATAAACATGTACATATATACAGTCATTAACTCATTTTGGACGATAATATCGGTGCTCCGATCTATCGGTATTCTTCAATTTTTTGTTATGATTCACTTTTAATGAGTTTATGAGTTGATGGTGACCTGTGTTGGGAGTAAAACGTTAATGCGATTAGAGTAACATTACTTTTTTACTGTAAGGCATTGCTAATACATTTTCAGTAATACTATACTCAGTACTTATTTCAGTAACACACGTTACAACACGGTTAAAACTGAAATTTAGTGATGTTTCGTTTTATAAAAAAAAAAAAAAAACACCACCCCAAAATCTTTGGAAGAAGACCAAAATTCGAAGATAGAATGAATGACTTTGAAATAGAAGTAACTAGTAATCTATAATGTATTGCAATTTGCAAGTAACTTGCCTAGCGCTGTTGTTTCACCATACTTCTTGTAGCGTAGTTGAGCAGACTTGTGGGTTTTAGCATCTGGAAATCCCCCCCCCCAAAAAAAGACATTATAGATACAGGCCAGCAGATAGAATTAAAATGCATTTCCATCGCTGTCCGTCGGGTGTTTTATTTAAAAAAAACACTCCCTTTTGTGGCTCATAGGTGGTGGTAAGGTAACTCACTTGATGAATAGGCTATATATTGTACACTTTATTGTGTATATTGCGTCTCACCCCCTGTCCATAGACAAAATGTCCGAAAAGTTGGAAAAGGTTGGGGACCACTGATATGTACCATAATTCATGTGTACATCAAACCACAGATACCACATATCACAATATATCACATACCCCAAACGGCACAATCATATTATACTTAATAAATATTCATCTAAATTAAACGAATCATAATTCTTTAATTTGTTAGGTGATGACCTCCATAATATTCTTGATTTTTTTTAAATAATAAAAAACCCTTAATTTGGTTTTGGTATATGGAATAGACTTTTTACTGTGTTTTTTTTTTGTAACAGTGGGAAATCTGTCCCAAATATTTCAGGACCCAGCTTGGAATCCATGAATGTAAACATGAATATCATTTTCTTTATGTTCTCCCGACTAGTGTTCGGAGCGTGCCAGTGTCGTCCGGTCATGGCGGAGCAGGAGCCCCCTGGAGAGAAGCCCCCCGGAGAGAAGCCCCCCTTCATCATCGGCTCTGTCTCGGAGGACAACTCGGAGGACGAGACGGCGGGAAAGCCCGAGTTGCCAGCCGAGGAGCAGGAGCGCTCGCTCTCGCCCTCGTCCCTCAGCTCGGACAGCACCTACGAGCTGGTCTACGACAGCCTGGATGGCTCTTTGCACAACATGAGGTAGAGCTGGACGGTTAATGGAAAATTTAATCGAAAACTGACGTTCAGAACCTCTAACATAATCTTGTCCATGACGAAGTTTGTAAAAACAGTTAATAACCTAGTGATGTTACTCCCCCCGCTGGTCTATACGATTGTAAAGGCTGATTTGTACGATGTTGATTTGGATTCGTTTGCTGATTTGTACGATGTCTATTTGGATTCGTTTGCTGATTTGTACGATATCGATTTGGATATGTTTGTTGACTTGTAAAATGTCGATTTGGATTTGTTTGCTGATTTGTACGAGGTCGATTTGGATTTGTTTGCTGATTTGTAAAATGTCGATTGGATTCGTTTGCTGATTTGTAGGTATGTGTTTTGAATTTGTGTATGGATTTGAAAAGATGTGGATTTGTTCATGAACGTGTAGAGATGTAGATTTGGATTCGTTCGCATGACTCATTCGTACGGTTTCTAAAACGCACATTTGTTTGGCGATCTGTAAGCATTCTGTAGATTTGGATTGATTTATTAATTTCCAAGAGGCAACTTTGTATTTTTTGTAGATTTGTAAGCTGTAGATTTGTTCTCAGGTGTTTTCGGTATAGATTTGGATTCGTTTACCTGTTGGTAGAGATGCATTTTTGGAATTTGTTTGGACTTTGTTCACAGATTTGCAAACGAATATGATTTGTTTACAAATAATTTGACAAACTGGAACAGTTGACATTTCTCACACAATCCTGAACTTTTAGTCCCCCCAGTGTTAAAAATACCACTTGTCTTGTAGCTAGAACTTCTCGAAGCTGCATACAGAGAGATGCTGTGCTGCATCATAGCAGAGTGAAGGACGGTGCTGCTTCTGCGATTGGCTCATGCCTGAATCATCCCTTCCCCATCCTTCTTCCCTATTGGCCCGGGAGGAGGAGCCGCCTCCAGGCGATTGGAGGAAAAACATGAGCCGTTCCATCCGGAAAAGCAGGGGTGTGTGTGTCGGCTTGTGTAGGGGCGCAGTGATACAACATTCCTGAAGAGACGGGAAGAATTTTTTTCTCGCTCTTTTTCTTCACACTCTGCCCTCGTTCACCCCCTCCCTTCCTGCCCTGCTCCCTCCCGTTCTTTCTTTGGCACGTGGTTGAGACTGGAAAACACGCTCCAGGAAACAGCACACTGGGATTGGTGGTCGGTTCGCGGTTGGGTGTCAGCCAAGCAGGCAGGACCAGTGGCTGGGGAATGCGGCCAACACACTCGAGACGCAAAACGGATTTTTTGGCAGCCGTATTCTTGGTTGATGTGGTATTGCGTTGTTTAGTATGAGGAAGTGGAAAATTTCAAGCAGTTAAATTAGGGATGCACGATATAGCAGTTATTGGCCGATACCGATATCCGATTTTTTCATGCGCATGTCTTCCGATACCGATGCCGAGTTGAGCTGATGAAAGACGGGATATTTTGCTTGCAAAAGTTCCACTGCACGCTCAGAAATTTCTTCAAAAGCTCTGACATTTTTAACACAGCAGCAAGTCAAGTAAGCTAGAAAGCAGAGTCGAGTGAGATCGGAGCGTTTGGAGCGTAGTTCCGATCGCAGGGCCGTTACACTACCAACTCCCCCAGTTATCACATTTCACACCACGATCACCTGGGATCTCAAGTTGTGAGATGAGCATCTGAGGTGGTGGTGGTGGGGGTGGTCTAGTGGTTAAGATACTCGCCTGCGGACCAAGAGGTCATGGATTCGAATCCTGCCTCCAGCTCTACCATCATGGGGTCCCTGAGCGAGACGGAAACTGAAATTAGGAAAATGGATGTCGCTCTGGAACGAGGAATCATGATGAATGTGTTGGTTATTTCAGTGGTGTTAGAAATAATGTTAATACCATAAATATTTGGCTTCATTTTCAGCTGTATAATTGTGATTGTGTCCTTTTTCCTCCCATGAGGCCCAGCATGTCAGGGCTGCACCTGGTGAAGCAGGGCAGAGAGCGACGACGCATCGACCTCCAGAGGGACTTCACCGTGGCTTCGCCGGCCGAGTTCGTCACCCGATTTGGAGGAAATAAAGTCATCGAGAAGGCGAGTGGATACGACCGATACGACCTCAGATTGATGTGGCGATTCATCGGACAATTATAAAAAATAAAATAATGAGTTGATCTGCAATTTAACTGCAAGTTCTTGAGCTATTTAAATTGTCACTGAGCTATGAAAATTAATTGTTCGTTAATCGTAATCGGCTCAAAATTAATCGTGGACATACTGATTTGAGGTCGTTTCATGCAGACCAACTCTGTAAATTTAAAAATAATAAAATATGAATTTTATTAGATGTTATTAGAGGTTCTGAATGTTGATTCCGATTCATTTTTTGATTATTCGCCAAGAGACAGTAACTAACGATGTTTAAGTAGCTAGCTTTAAATAAACGCTAACCGAAAATTTAGTTTCAAATCGTTTATCCTCATCACGGTGTGTTGTGCTGACGTTGGCAAATATGGACGACAGCAAACAGTTAGAATGACGGATACACTAGCCTTTATTGTTCAGTTAAGTTGGTAGAATTTAAACGTTTTTCCACTGTTATTTTGATGTAGGGCTGGGCCTCATCAAAACCCACGTTCTGAACTTCTAATCGACAGAAACTTGCTTGTGATTATTTCAATTAAAAAAAATTCTCTTAACACTTCAATTCTGAGTCTATGTTCAGGAATCGTTGCCTTAAAAACAAGCTCATGCATGTATTGTCATAGGTACTCCTTCAGTTATTTAATAATGATTTAATGATTAATAATAACTTTAATAACTGACCATTATTAACGCCCAAACAAAACAAACAAAAATGTTCATTAATCGTAATCGTGGTAAATTGTTTCGTTAATCGTATCGCCCAGCTCTACTTTTACCTGCTTTACCAGTCGCGTAAGCTTTACTTCCTAAAGCTCCAAATCCGTTAACGTTTCCTGGGCTGTGGCGTCGTTCCAGGTGCTGATCGCCAACAACGGCATTGCCGCCGTCAAGTGCATGCGCTCCATCCGGCGCTGGGCTTACGAGATGTTCCGCAACGAGCGAGCCATCCGGTTCGTGGTGATGGTGACCCCCGAGGACCTGAAGGCCAACGCGGGTGAGCAACCAAACGCACACTGTGGCCTAATTAAAGGAGCAAGAGGCGCTGATCAGCGAGGCAGAAGTTCTAGAAATTTCTGCAAACACGGGGGTCGGATCCACAGCTAGCCTGGTAGCTAGAGTTGGAAGCGTAGGAAGTAATTTTTTTCGAAGAAAAGTAAACAGTTGAAGCTGGGAACTTTGATGTTGTGAAAATAAAATGTAATCCATAACAGTTATTTTTGAGCTCCCCCTCGAGGTTTCCAGTCCTTTCCAGAGGGAAGCTGCGCTTGAAACGCTAATTTGATTTTCCACAGAGTACATCAAAATGGCCGACCATTACGTGCCCGTCCCCGGCGGAACCAACAACAACAACTACGCCAACGTGGAGCTCATTCTGGACATCGCCAAGCGCATTCCCGTCCAGGTAACGCACTTCCTTTTCTGTGTTATATTAGAGTTAAAAAAAACAAAAACAAAAAAGGCTGAGTCATGCTAGCACTAATCTCTGTTTTTTTTAGACTAAAGTTAAAAATGGAGATTCGTGCTAGCATGACGTGGCACTCCTTTCCATTTTAGTTTAGTGTTACAAGTTTGAAATTGGAGCTTCGTGCTGAGTCATGCTAACCCGAGGAGCCTAGAACTGCACAGAAGGCAGATTAGCGACGTGTCGTTTTCAAACAAACGTTATCGCTACCTCGGCTTCCAAGCGATTACGGCCTCCTCATGACTAGCATGACTCGGCACTCCACTCCTTTTTTTTTTTTTTTAAGCTTTCAGCCTGTTAACGAAAATTAGATTCATGCCGAATCACGCTAGCAAGACAGCTGCGGCGAAGGCAAGTTAGCGTTGTCATTTTCAAACAAACGCTGTCGCTGCCTCGTCTGCGAAGCGGTTAGCGGCCTCCTCCCGCTAGCATGACTCAACGTTAATTCTGAATCGCCATTAAAAAAAAAAGCTGCTTCTAATGGTCTTTCGTGGGAGCTCACGTCCTTTTCAGGAGGAAGCGAGCTCGCTTTATGGCTTGCTCAAATGGCATTTAAATGTATGTAAAAACGACAGATCATAAATCACGTGGACAAAAATGGCTAAACGGTTCTCTCCCCACGTTGTAGGCGGTGTGGGCCGGTTGGGGTCACGCGTCGGAAAACCCGAAATTGCCGGAGCTGCTGCACAAGAACGGGATCGCCTTCATGGGTTCGTCACCTCAAATATATTATCTAATAAAACCGGAATTTAAAAAATGCTAATTTTCATGGGCAAAGTTATTTGTGTTAGAAGTTCTGAATGTCAGTTCCAATGACTATTTGCCCATCGCTAGTCGAGCCCATGTGCATGTAAACAGAGAGAAGCTAACGTTAAAGTAGCTAGCTTTGAATAAACACTAACAGAGAATTTAGCTTCAAATCGTTTATCCTCATCAAGTTTTGTTTTGCTGATGCTGCCAAAAATGGACGACGGCAAACAATTAGAATGACGGATAAACGAATATAAATATATATTTATATGGATGACCCAGGTCAGTTAGCGAAGCATTCAGCGTTATGGCTAGCTGGTCTTTGAAGCAGTTTACCGTTTTTTACCGTTTTTTAAAAAATTGTATCGAATTGTAGATTTGCTCTTATGTCGGTCTTTTCGTTCCCTCAGGTCCGCCCAGTCAGGCCATGTGGTCTCTCGGGGATAAGATCGCCTCGTCCATCGTAGCGCAGACAGCCGGAATCCCCACTCTTCCCTGGAGCGGAACCGGTTTGTCCTTTTTTATTGATGTTATAACATATACCGTTTGTATGTCGGACCCTCCAGGGTTTTGCGACGTTGCGATCGCAAATATTAACGCGAATTCAGCCAATCCCAGCGAATTCATTACTACTGTGCAATTTTGACCAATTACCTCAACTTTTTCCACAATTTCGGACCAATCGTTGTCGTTTCCTGCAAAATGTTGAGCCGTACGTCAGCAAACTCACTTCCTTGTTACGCAGGAAACGTGCGATAACAACGCCTCACGTTTAACTTAAAAAATAACTTAATGACGGTTAATGAAAATAATTGAGATTTTGTTCCCTTTATTTTTATTAATTTTTGAAGAATCATTTTTTTGGGCCACAAAATCACTAATTTTTCCACAACTTTTACTTGCTCCCGCAACTTTATTGTAACTAAACTAAAAAACACCAAAACTAAAAACACCAAAACTTATTATTAATAATTAAATTAATAATAAGTTAATACATTAAGTATTAATAATTAGTATATTTTTGTAACTTGACCTGTTTTCGCAGGGCTGACGGTTGATTGGACGGAGAGCGACGCCAAAAAGCACATCGTAAACGTCCCTCACGAGCTGTACGAACAGGGCTGCATCCAGGACGTGGAGGAGGGGCTTAAGGTAGAACAAAAATCAAAGGCGTCTTTGTTGCTAGCTATTAGCATTTAGCCGCTAGCGTACATTAATGTTGATATCGTTGATGTTTTGCACGGCAGGCGGCAGAGAAAGTGGGCTACCCGGTGATGATCAAGGCTTCGGAAGGAGGAGGAGGGAAGGGCATCCGCAAGGTCAACAGCGCCGACGACTTCCCCAACCTCTTCCGGCAGGTCGGTCAGCACGGCAACTGTTGTTGCATGGCAACTTAAAAAAAAAAAAAAAGTACAAAAAGGAAATAAAAAATTGCAGCTGGTTTGAGCTAGTCTGTGACAATCAGAAGCTGTTTTAAAGGGAAAGTTAGGACTAATACGTAAAAATTAGCAGATTACTTTTTCTACGCAAAGAGCGTTAAAACAATAACAATGCTAACAGTCAGTGGAAACATAGCAGACATGTAGCAGGCTAATAATCTACTAAATTGATTGTTGTGCAACATTGAAATTCAACAAAATATTTTTTGATCAACTTTTTAGTGAACCACTTTTATAACTGGAAAGAATGCTAGCTGATTTTATAGCTAGTTTGTAAAAAGTAGTTTATTCGTTTTTTTAAAGCAAAAGTTTGGCCTAAAATGTGTTTAACCACTTGCCAATTCTGGTCAGATTTTGAAGAAATTAGATTTTTTTTTAGAGTGACGAGGAAAAAACGACGGACCTGCAAAAATATCGTACGCTTTTACGCCAAAGTATCCCTTTAATCTGCAGAAAGTTTTGGCTAACAAACCAGCAGCTGACTTTAAACCGAAAATGCTTGAATGCAATTTAGAAAGGAGTAAACTTTTGATTGATGTGTTATTTCCCGCGGTGGCACAGGTCCAGACGGAGGTGCCCGGCTCGCCCATCTTCGTCATGCGCCTGGCCAAGCACGCCCGCCACCTGGAGGTGCAGATTCTGGCCGACCAGTACGGCAACGCCATCTCGCTGTTCGGCCGCGACTGCTCGGTGCAGCGGCGCCACCAGAAGATCATCGAGGAGGCGCCGGCCACCATCGCCACCAGCGACGTCTTCGAGAACATGGAGAGGGTACGACGGCACCGGCCAAGCTCACGTCGGAGTTAACGCTAGAAAAACCGACGTCAGTGAGGCGCTAACCCGGACGCGCTGACTTTCCTTTCTTGTTTGTCACATTAGCACACCATAACAAATTGGACTAATATTTATACTTATACATTTTATTAATAATCATTAATTTTTATGCATATATTGGGATTATAAATTAATTTTTATAAAGCATTGTTATATAAATATTATCATTATTAAATATGTTTCATTAGTTACTGATGATGTTATTAACAATATATGTTAACTGAAATCATTCTAATAAGACAAATATAATATTTAGTTTAGCTACTGTAATAATGTATATTTATATATTTCTGTTAATATGAGCTTCCCCTTTAAGCGCGATGCCAATGTCGTAGTTAAATTGAAAACGAAACACCATAAACAAATTGTATTAATATTTATATACTTATATATAATG
>JAVGVS010002974.1:0-10283 GCA_032718565.1 Distichodus sexfasciatus
AATAATAATAATACTTAATGATGTGAGTTTTTTGTATATTTTACACATTTACATTTTTTTAATATGTAATATTACACTCATACTTCTCTATTTTATTATTTCTATTTTTATTACATTGTATTTTTTTAATCACCAAACCAAATTCCTTGTAAGTCAAACCTACTTGGCGATGAACTCACTTCTGATTTAGATTCCGACTCGACCAAACGTCTTACTACATCGCTTACAGTAGTTAAACATCCACATCCAGTCAGCATCCCTCAGCGGCCGGGGAAACAGAGGGAGCCATGGAAACGCGTGTTGGAGCTGCTGCTTGGACTAATCAGAGGAACTGCAGTCACACTGTCCCTCTTCAGTCGCCGCGCCGAGCAGAAAACAGATAAACACGAGTGAGTCAACCGCGGCCGAGTGAGTCCTCTCCCACCCAGCCAGTCAACGTGCTGAGTTCTCGTCATTTTCAACAAGCGATTTATTTTTCCCACTAACACTTCCCAGAGAACCGCAAGAGCCGAAGAAGCCGAAATCTCTCCGAGAGGGAGTGAGTGAATGGAGAGAAGTTGCGATTTTTCCCCTTTATAATTATTCGTTAACAATTAATTAAAACAGATGGAACAAAACCACTATGCGCCCCGCGGTGTGTTGGCGCCCGCCCAGGGTTGGTACCCGCCTCTCACCCGTAGTCCTGGGATAGGCTCCGGCCTCGCAACACCGATAGCGATTAAGCGGTTCACATAATGACTGACTGACTGACCGACTGACAAAACCACTATTATTTGTGTTAACCTTAAGTTATATTTTATGGTAAATCTGAGGTGTTTTTACTACACGTTTCCTAACAGCGGCAATGATTAGTCAAAATTAGGCAAGGTCGCAAAATCCTGGAGGGTCTGAATGCATCACAAAACCAATATAAATTTTTTGTAATTCGAAATACATTTTTTATGTATATCAATGTATATACCATATATAATAAATAAAAAATCTGAACTGCATTTCATTGATAACAGAGTCAGATATTAAGGAGATAAAGCAATAGCACACCCTTCCCCCGTCATTTCACCAGTAACACAGGCGACTAAACGATCGATCCATGGAAGCTCATCATTTATCGTCCTGCACCTGCTGGTGACCTTCCACAACAATCAGGCCGCTAATGAGCAGGGAATCCCTCACCCGGGGCCTTGCCGTGTCCGCCACAATCTCACTGATGCTATAATCAGACCTTCGGCACGGCGCAAGGAAATAAAGCAGAAATCAGACTAAATGGGCTATAATACAAAAGGGAAGAAAATCAATTACAAGCGTTTCAGACCAAATCTCTTCTTTCAAAACTCGGTTCAACAGGTTTGGGATGATTTTCATTAGCCTGCTCTTAAATCAATAGAAATAATAATGGAGGTTAAAGGAAATGCATTAAGAGACTGAGACTCATTCAACTAATCTCACTGCTTCACTTAATGCCCCGCCCACAACGGTCTCTGATTGGCTATATGTCACATGAGTGGTAGCCAATCAATGCTGAAGCCTTGTTGTCACTCACACTCACACGCGAGCGCAGTGTGAAACTCAGAGGAGAGTTTCAGTCGAGTTTGGCATTTGGTAATTCCAAAAATTTCAGATCGATTCCAAATATCAGTTAACGGCCCCATTGACTACCAGTAATCGCCATCGATATCAGTGCTGATGAAATTTATATCAGTTGACCACTATTACTGAGTGAAACTGGATGTAACTTGAAAAACTACCGTCTTAAAGTATCTTCCCCAACACTGACAGCAGGTTACCAACTGTTTGAGGAAAAATCATTCAATTTTGGCTTTATTATCCAAATTGTTTTTGATTCCTTGTTGTCATTACTCTTTCTCTCGCACCACGTTCTCAAAATCACAGTTAGATTAGACTACTAGAGTAACATCTCCATCGACGTTGAAGAAGTCCCTGGTGGCTCCTGACGACGATCTCGTGCAGACAATAAGCAGCTGTATGTGTGCCAGCGCCCTGCAGTCCCACGCTGATCTATTTCTGATTAATGCACTCACTGTCAGCATAAAGACTTCATAATTGCACAGCTGCTGCAAAAGGCTGGTGGCGTCCACACGGAATGTGTGAAAACACTTGAGTTGAAGCCTGCAACGCGTGTGTGTGTGTGTGTGTGGGTGTGTGTGTGACTCATTCCGCAGGCGTGGCGATGTGGTCCCCATCACCCGGAGGCTTTTCTTTGTCCCTGATTAGTGACAGCCTACAGATTTTCATCCAAAAAATGGATGTCACAATTTCACACCCATATGCAGATTCACTTTATGCATTATTCTCAAATGTGGAGTGTGTGTGTGTGGGTGTGTGTGCGCATCGTTTACATTCTGGAACACTGCCCTGTCCGGAGACATACGGTCTGTGGAAAATGTTGTTATTTTTGGACACTGAGTAATGGTGCATTTATGCACAGTGTTTGTCATTCAAAACACAGTTTTGCAATATTGGGCAACCCTTATGTGCAAGATTCTACATGGGATTTTGCAAACTTGTGTTAAAATCGTGTTCAATTCAGGTTTAAATTCACGAATCAATTCATGATTCAATTCTAGATTGATTCACGATTCGAGATTTGATGTGGAACCAATACACAATTCGATTCATGATTCGATTTGGAATTGATTCACGATTCGATTCACAATTCTGTTCTGAATCAAATCACAATTCAATTCACGATTTGATTCAGAATTGATTCATGATTCAGTTGACGATCTGATTCACGATTTGATTTGGAATCAATTCACAATGCAATTTATGACTTGATTCTGAAATGACTGATGATTAAATTCTAAATTGACTCTCAATTCGTGTCAATTCACGATTCGATTCCACACGAGATTTTGCAAACTTGTGTTAAAATCGTGTTCAATTCAGGATTAAATTCACGAATCGATTCACGATTCAATTCTAAATTGATTCACAATTCGAGATTTGATGTGGAACCAATGCACAATTTGTTTCATGACTCGAACTGGAATTGATTCACAATTCAATTCACAATTCTATTCTGAATCAATTCACAATTTGATTCATGATTCCATTTAGAATTGATTCATGATTCAATTGATGATCTGATTCACGATTTGGTTTGGAATCAATTCACAATGCAATTTATGACTTGATTCTGAATCGACTGATGATTAAATTTTAAATTGACTCAATTCGTTTCAATTCACAATTCGATTCTACATGGGATTCTGCAAACTTGTGTTAAAAGATCGTGTTGCTACAACATTTAACATTTAAAGGAGCTTTGTGTGATAAATTTATCAAGTAATCATAAAATGAAGCTAATGTCACCAGAGATTAATGAATCATGTTAATTTGAATCATGCCGGATTTTTCCAATACGCTGAACACATTGTGCACCATAACAAAATGTGACCTCTGAAGTAGTAGTGGGCAACAGGAGCTGTGCTTGGAGACGGTACCTTTAGATTAGAGATTGACGGATATTTTTTCAGTGCTGAAATATACATTAATAACTATTAATAAAACAAGAAAAATCACGGAGAAAATGGGAAAAATTTCTACACAAAAGCTATAATCCATAAACTAACAGACAATCTAAACTCCACTGTTCATTTATCTTTTCCTTAAATCCATCCCTCCATCCTCTCCTCCATCAGTAGTGTGGAATTTACAGCCGCCTCCACCCCCGAGTCTCTCGCAGGAAGCCGGAGTGTGGTCGGAGGCTGTGTTTTCTGTCAGGTGGGACAGAGGCGAGCAGCAGCAGCAGGAACAACAGCAGCATAAGCATCTGCTCGAACGCTGGAGCTCATGGCCGGGGCCGCATGACTCCCATACAGCCGACGGCATCGTACATGTCAAACGTCATCCTTTGTGCTTTTTTCTGTCAGTGTTTTGGCAGCGAAAATCTTTCAATTAGGCCTTTTTATAGCTCTGGCTTTGGGGGGGAGGGTCGTCTGGAGATCAACACCACCCACACACAGAGACGCAGTACTGCGATCGAACAGCTAGCTACGGGTTTTATTCGTGACTTGCTGTGGCTATTTTTACCAGCTAAGCTGCAGACGTGCATCCGTGTGAAATCACATGTTGGTTTGCTGGGTTTTTTTCAGTTTCTTTAACAATAAATCCCTTCTTTCTGACCTGGGTGGCGACATCTGGTGACATGGCAGCTTTCTTTGGGCACTTCTGCACCTCTCAGAATTTGGATCCGGAGAACAATGGCAGCAGCACTGAGTGATAAAGAGTTTTGTTTGTTGATTTCGCGATGTTGCGATCGCAACTATTAACGCAAATTCAGCCAACCCCTGCAAATTTATTACGACCTTGCAACTTTGACCAATTACTGCAACTTTTCCACAATTTTTGACCAATCCTTGTCGTTTCCCACAAAACGCTGAGCCATACGCCAGTAAACTCACTTCCTTATTTCATTTGGAAGATGCTGGAAACGTGTTAAAAACACCTCACATTAACCTTCAAAAATAAATAAATGGTTAATGGTTAATAAAAATAACAGTGGTTTTGTTCCCTTCATTTGAATTCATTGTTAAAGAATCATTATAAAGGGAAAAAAAAATCACAACTTTTTTTTTCGCAACATTGACTTGCTCCCACAACTTTATTGCATCAAAAAACGCCTAAAAACACCACAACTTTCATCGCATTTTTTTTTTTTTTTTTAGAAAAGTTGCCGCAAAATCGAAAACTCATATTTTCAGTGTTTATTCCGGACGCATCCATCGCATAATTGCGACACGGCTCCGAGTCACGCGTGGGGGATTGTGGGAAATGTAGTTCTCTCCCAAAAAGAGAAAATACAGTAACTCGAGATATATATCGTGTATTGTGATATGGCTTAAAAATATTGCGATATTATTTTTAGGCCAAATCGCCCGGCCCTACTCCCGGCTTTCGCCCGATAAAGCCTTTTCCGTTTAAGCAGCATTTAGCCGTATCAGCAGCTGTCTGTCCTGCAGATTTCAAAAGGCTGACACAAAAATGTGGCTTTGACTTAATGAACCTTGCTGTCAGAGCAGCAAACACGGCATAAAATGCCATAATAATTTATATTAGCACATCCCAAATTGAAAACGTCTTATTGGAAAGCGTTTGGTGTTTTCATTTCTCATGTTCCAATGGAGTTTGGAAGCTGCAAAAAATGTAAAAATGTCAAAATGTAAAACACTGCCCAGATGACATCTTTATTGCAAACTGTAATTTCATGACAAATTTCAACAGTTAAGAGATGTTTACGAGGAAATCTCAGAGCCGGAGTGTGTAAGTGTGTGAGAACGCTGCGCAGGTGACTGGCTTTATGAGAGAAGCCATTTGGAAGCCCAACAATGTGCCATCTGCGGCTGTCACATCTATGATTGATGATCGTCTAATCTGAGGATGAATCTCACACACACACACACACAGACACACACACACAGACACACTCCTCAAATGAATAAACACTGGCTATAGAGGCAGTAAAAAAAACCTCCACTACAACTTTAACAACTGCATATAAAAGGGCAATGAAGCTGCTCTGCTCACAGTGTAAAATCCCAGGGTTATCTCACAGGGTCGCCACGAACATAAAATCTCTCTCAAACACAAAGTGCTGCTGCTAGTTCTGCTCCTAAACAACCACGTTAACACCATAGACCGTTGGCGAGCCGATTTCAATTACCATCTGCTAATGGCAAATGAAGAGGAATAATAGAAGCGGCCTAAGGGGAAAGACTCAAATCTAATCCTGCACGCATCACTTTTGTAGAAAGGAATGGAATACAATTGAATTAAAGTTGAATTGAGTTATCGGAACGGAACTAAAGTCAACTGAACGGTCAGCAAATTGAACTCAACTGAAAGTTTAACTGAACAAAGCACAAATGATGGTTGACTGATCGCAATGCAACATACAGTACTGTGCAAAAGTTTTAGGCAGGTGTGAAAAAATGCTGTAAACAAAGAATGCTTTCAGAAATGTAAATAATGATTGTTTATTTTTATCCATTTACAAAATGCAAAGTGAGCGAACAAAAGAAAAATCTAAATCAAATCAATATTTGGTGTTACTACCTTTTGCCTTCAAACCAGCATCAATTCTTATAGGTACACTTGCACAAAGTCAGGGATTTTGTAGGATTATAGTCATTATATTATTTTGTAGGATTATAGTCATTATATTATTTTGTAGGATTATAGGATTATAGATCTGTGGTTAGTTCTCCAAGATGTTTGGAACAACCTACCAGCCGAGTTCCTTCAAAAACTGTGTGCAAGTGTACCTAGAAGAATTGATGCTGTTTTGAAGGCAAAGGGTGGTCACACCAAATATTGATTTAATTTAGATTTCTCTTTTGTTCATTCACTGCATTTTGTTGATTGATGAAAATAAATGATTAACACTTCCATTTTTGAAAGCATTCTTTGTTTACAGCATTTTTTCACACCTGCCTAAAACTTTTGTACAGTCAAAGTCAAAAGTCAAAGTCAAAGTCAACTTTATTGTCATCTCTGCTATATACTGTATACAGTACTGTATAATGTGTTAAAAGTATCATTTAATATCATTTTATTATAAATTATTTTATCACAGCGTGAGATTTTCATCATAAGCTACAGTCTCTATAACAATATTGAACTTTAGGGGTGTGCAAAAAAAATCTAATCGAATTGTGATTCTTTCTCTGTTGATTCAGAGTTGATTCACATTATATTGCGCACATATGCATTACATTTAGTAAACTACATTTGATTCAGTGTGATTTATTGCTGATCTGCCATAGTCAAATGGGAAAAGTAACTCAAAAAATTTAATAGTGAATCATTTATGAATTCCGAATCGCTTATGAATCGTGAATTGGTTTAGAATCGAATCATGAGCCCAAGAACTGGAATCGGAATTGAATCGTGAGACATTTTGAATCGTGGACCCCAAATGAACTTCCTGAAATAGATTTTACACAACGTATTTTACACTTAAAACAAATATTTCAGAAACTGAAGAACCTCAACCTTGTTCATCATCCAAAAAGCATGTGGCAAGCGTCTCGACTCTTAGATCAGACACTTTTAGCTTGTTTCCCAGCACACCGACAGCCACTTCCACTCACATTTTATAGTGAGTATCATAACGCACCTCTCCAGCAGCAAAAGAGGCGATCGCGGAAGTCAAGCAGCACCTTGGACAGCGATCGGCCGCCACCACTTCAGCACCATTGCTTTGTACAGACACCATGCATGTAGTGACTGGATCATTACTGGTTGGTGCTTGATATTGAGTCAGTCAAAGTCAGCACTGGAGAGGATATCAGAAGAACTCATGCCAGGTTCAAAATTCTTCAGTTGTCACATGATCACTGATCATGGCTAAGACCGTACAAATTAAAAAATGAATTTTAGAAATGAAAAATTTAAGACGTTAATTTAAGGAGAAACTCAAACTAAAAAAAATGTACAAAACACCACACTTTACTGGACTTGTTATACTCTTTTGTCCTTTGTTCTCTCTCTCTCCCCTCAGAGTCCAGTGTTGAGTCGAGCCTACAGCAGCACCACCACGTGACACCAGCATCTTCACCACATCGCTGTACCGATTACTCCACTTCTGTACTAAATAAAAACCTCTCCAGTACTGAGTCTGTTTATAAAGCTATGGTCCGAGCCTTCCTAGACATCTAATGACACAACACTCAAACATCATAGTGCAAACAGGACCTGATGTAGAAAGAATGAACAGATACCTGGTGTCGATATTTAATTAAACGTTCACTGCATAAGAGTCAAGTGAAATATACCAAGCAACTTCTCACCAACTGTGCTTTACAAGGAGTCAAACAGAAGTGAGCAATGAGGCTGAGTTGTCCTGAACTGAACTAAAATCCATGTACTTTAAATAAACTGAAGCTGACTCAACTGACAACATCAGGACCAGGATGGACGATCGTTTCATCATTAACATCCTTAAAACTCCCATTCCAAGAAGCCAGTTTAGGCTACGTTAATCCTGAAATCTATTACTAAAGACATCTAATAATCTTGCCTCCAGTGGCAGTCACTTAACTCTCATCCAAGCCTGATCCTCGTCCCCCTCGAGGCCCTGAGAATCGCTGAGCTGTTTATTCACCAAAAGGCGCTTCAGCCTCAGGATCACAAATAGCTCGGTTCAAAAGCTGGAGTCTGGGGAGCCTTGACAACCAGTCGTGGGAAAATCCTAAAAAAAAATGACTGTCATAGTGCCTTTAATTTTGGTCTAATGGAGTGGGGAAAATGGATACGGTTGGAGCAAAAACCTGGATTTCCCAATGATTCCCATTCCCTCTCAGGGATGCCCCTGGGAGTGGGGGGGTGCAGACAGACTTCCAGCTGCTCCTGGTTGCCACACATGCTCCGAGAAAAATCTTGGGCCCGGTTCAAATAAGGAGGCCACGAGCCAGCGCCATTAAATATGTGTTTATTGCCCCTCAATGAAAGCCAAGGGGATCCAAAAAAAGTATCCTTCAGGGCTAAGCTGTTATCTGTGCATCATGGCAGATTGTGAAATTTACCGAGATGTCGGAGCCTGGACTAGTAAAGCGGACAGAATCACTAGCAGAAACGATTATAGCACACAAGATAATAACGGCCATAAAAATAATGAAATCTGAGCATTTTGAGCAGAAAACATTTGGCCTCATTCATCAATTGTTCTTACAACCCACTTATGCAGCTTTTACCAAGATTTCTTCAATTCTCCACTTGTATAATATTATCCTAATCTATTTGTCTTTGTGAACACTGCACAGCACAGCACATAGTGCACCAGAACGAAATGTGACCCCTGCAAATGACCCAAATAAAGGAGCAGTGGGCAGCTATTTTGGCCATCACCCAAGACAGCAGTGCTTGGGAACGGTACCTTGCTCATGAGTACCTCAGTGGTACCTTTACCGGTCCAGGACCAACTCCCTAATCAACTCCCCCACAAAGTATTGGTGAGCGAGGCACACTGCGCCCTCAAATATCAGGATTAGGAGACGTTTGACTCATTCCCAACACCAGCCACCTAAATTCCCAAGGTTCCAATCTTAGCCTAGTGGATTAGGAAGACTTCTAATCGAGCCGGCCTCGAGTGGGCAGTGGTGAAACATGGCAACGGACGTAGGCGGAAAACCGGGAGAATGAGGAGGTTTTGCCCACCACCATTTTGTCAGGTCTGTTGATGTCTCTCTCTCTCTCTCGAGCGTCCGGTTCTCCAGTTAAATCAATGTGTCAGCGGCAGCTAGCTCATTATCCCACTGCCTGGCGTATATTAGCAGCTCGCTGTGCTGATTTCTATTAGCCAGATCTGCTCCTCGACTGATCATCGCTCTCTCTCTCTCTGCTAAAAGCAAGGAAGTCAGTTCTTCTACAGCTGCCCTGAAGGAAGAGAGAGAGACTCTATAGACTTGAGATAAGCACAGGCAAAGCATGCTGGGTAAAGAACGAATTAACACAGCATCTCACGGGTTCTGCTTCGCTCGCCGGCCGAGGTGCTGACATACAAAATAGCCGAACTCGTATTTTTAGCTCTCGATGTTCTTACCGTCCCTGTCAAAAGGGAATGGTTAGGTCAGATAAGGCGGTGCCACCTTTAAACAACACGTTAAGGCGGGTTTCTTTTGAAAAGGTTGACAGTCTCCGTCCTTTCTTTCTGCAATTAGTAGGAACAAGACATAAGACGTAAGACATGCCTAATGAGGAACGGCTATAAAAAAAGCAATCAACCAGGAGTGAACTGTGTAGGAAGGATCAAACTGAAAGAGCAAGAGCACACACTGCAAAAATGAAATCTTAACAAGCCGGAAAATCTTAAAAAGAAAAATAGATCTTGTTTTTTTTTATTTTAAGAATAAATGACTTGACTAGACTTGTATGTGTGAGATAAATAATCTAATTTTAAGAAATGTTGGCTACAATTATCTTATTAAGAAAAAATTACTGATTATAAGAACTTCTTAAAATGAAATAAGAAATTTAATTAAGAGAACGGACAGGTTCTCATGCTCTCATGACAACTTTGCTTATTTTAAGAATATTAAAGCTAAAAACATGGAAAAAGGGAAAGATTTTTTTTCTTGTTTTAGGAGATCTTTACAAGATAAATTTTCTCACTATATTGGCAGATAATTTTGCTTGATTCTGGCACCTTTTTTCTTATTATCCTTTTCTTTTTCTTATTTTCTGATAAATCGGATGAAATTCAATAGCAATCCTGAACAGAACTTGATAACTACTAGAGCTCAACCATTATAGGATTAAGTGCC
>JAVGVS010002975.1:0-10282 GCA_032718565.1 Distichodus sexfasciatus
CTAACAAACACTATGCTAGTTACTAACGTACACTACGCTAGTTGCTAATGAACACTAGGCTAGTTGCTAACGAACACCATGTTAGTTGCTAACGCACACCATGTTAGTTGCTAACGCACACCATGTTAGTTGCTAACGCACACCATGTTAGTTGCTAACATACACTACGTTAGTTGCTAATGCTAATTGCTAATGAACACTATGTTAGTTGCTAATGAACACTATGGTAGTTGCTAACGCACACTATGTTAGTGGCTAACGCACACCATGTTAGTTGCTAACGCACACCATGTTAGTTGCAAACGTACACTACGTTAGTTGCTAACTAACACTATGCTAATTGCTAACGAACACTATGTTAGTTGCTAATGAACACTATGCTAGTTGCTAATGTAGACTATGTTAGTTGCTAATAAAAACTATGTTAGTTGCTAACAAACACTTTGCTAGTTACTAACGTACACTACGCTAGTTGCTAATGAACACTAGGCTAGTTGCTAACGAACACCATGTTAGTTGCTAACGTACACCATGTTAGTTGCTAACGCACACCATGTTAGTTGCTAACGCACACCATGTTAGTTGCTAACGTACACTACGTTAGTTGCTAATGCTAATTGCTAATGAACACTATGTTAGTTGCTAATGAACACTATGCTAGTTGCTAATGTACACTATGTTAGTTGCTAATAAAAACTATGTTAGTGGCTAACGCACACCATGTTAGTTGCTAACGCACACCATGTTAGTTGCTAACGTACACCAGGTTAGTTGCTAACTAACACTATGCTAATTGCTAACGAACACTATGTTAGTTGCTAATGTACACTATGTTAGTTGCTAATAAAAACTATGTTAGTTGCTAATGAACACAATGTTTAGCAACTATGCTTTTGGGAAACGCACTCCAGATTTCGCTTGCAGAACTTCCACTCCACGCTGTTAGAATTAAGGCACAAATATAACGCCATAGTATTCTCTGTGCCTACATCCACGCGGTGCCGTGGCGACTACTGCGAACCCTCACCCAAACCGTGAACAAATATCACCGTCAACAGTTTATTTTGCGACGCCACAAAATAAATGATAGAATATAATAGAACGACAGACGTTTTTTTATTTCATCCTCCGGTACATTTCATCATATCGCACAGCCCCGGAGAAAAGGAACTGAACGGAAACTTGACTCATCCTGATTTCAACCCAAAGCCTTGCAACACAAGTCAGACTTCATTCTCAGATGATCAGTTTTCTCATTATTAAGAACTTTAATCTTCAGCTGACTCAACTCGAGTGGCCAACTTAGACAGAGAGAGCCAACAACGCCATCTGCTATTGGACGTTCTCCACGACACCGCACTGTTCCAGATTTTTCCAGATGCTCTGAAACGCCTTCAAACTCTGACAGGGTTCTGATGACTTCTTCCCACAGCTTTAAAAAAGTTGACAGAAGCCAATCGTCTTTTTCATCGACTGACTCAACTCTGTCATCTCACACCATTAAGCCATTTTACACTGGGAAAAGTGCTCTAGCTGAACCTGGCCTGACCCGTCAGCCGTACAACCAGGGATAGGTATGGTTAAGACTTTAACGGTACTACTAATCTAAGTGGGAACTGCTTATCAGTACCGGTACCTTAACGGTATTTTATCATTACTTTTTGAACAAAATAATAATTAAAAAAAAAAACATAATTAACTTTATTTAGTAGATCACTATTATTATTATTTAACAGATAAGCTGACAAATAAATTTACAATATTACTAAAATCATTATAATAAAACAAAAAGAGAGACTGATTTTTGTTAGTGTTAATTTTGTTCATTTACATCTGAACAACTCAATCTGGCCAGATAAAGTGGGAAAGATTACTTTCACGTAGAAATAAAAAATCGGATTCATGAATGACGTCAGAGATTATTAATACTCCAGTAATTAAAAATTTAGCCCCGGGTCCCGTTTCTCATCCCTAGTGTTGTTTTGAAAAGTCTCAGTCTCGTCTCGGACTCAGTCGTATTTGTACTCGGACTTGTCACCGACTCGGACATAGAAGGACTCGGAATGTAATTTCAAGACCAGCCGAGACTACAACTCTGAGAATATTACTGTTAAAACTCTTCGAGACCAACGCAGTCATTTTGTGCTTATTAATTAGTGTTTTAATAACTCAGAATCCCTTTAACTTACAGAAACCACACACATACCGTCAGAATCACAAAACTCTGAATTTACCGGACATATATTTAGTCCTCTGTATGTGAATTTTTTTCTGAGGAAAAGGGCGTTATTTACATTAATCACGATTTTACCACACGTTAGTGCCCGCAACTCTAATATGGAACGCCATCATGCACAAAAATCTAGTTCTCTTCCAGACAAGCCAAAAGCAGCTCATTTTATAGGCCAAAATGAGTCCAAATCGGCTCTAAATTACCAAAAACTTTATCATTTCTTCATTTTCAATTGACCAGATTTTTTTTTTCCCCATTTTATAATGTTAGAGAGTAAAAATCTAAACATCACTTCAAAACTTAAAAAAAGGCTCTAAATAAACAAGCTGCCGCGCCATCCCCGCATTCACAAAAACGTGTGGGGGGAAAATAACTCTGCTGGGAATTCGCCTTCCTCGGAACATCTGGCAACTCTTTGGATCCACAACGAGCGTGGCGAAAGCCTCATGTATTATACAAAACTAAAATTCCACTGCGCTGTTTACCTTTTTAAAAAACTGTACTGCGTGTTTATGGCGGATAATTACTTTGGCCGAGGTCCCCGACAAGACGTCTGAATAATGTATAATTACTTGTGTAAACACAGAAAGCAATTAGAGGTGTTTTATGACCGACGGCTCCTGAATTATTCACTGCGTGTGTATTGGGGAGGGTGAGGCGGAAAACAGGGCCAACGAGGTGTCAGACGAGAGTCTACAGCAGCAGTGCGTAATTAAAAACTGCTAACAGACGGGCTTGTTAAAAGACCCGTCGCTGCTGCCGCCGGTGCCATGACGGGTGGGTCAGCCCCGATCGCTGCCGCCACCTCGTTTCGAGGCTTTTATCACGGAGACAGACGAGCGATTAATAAACACGATAGAGAGCGGCGTGTCACAACAGACGGCGAGAAGAGAGACGGAGGTGGACAGAGTAGTTATTAGCTTACTACAGGGTCGATGCAAACTGCCTATTAAACGTCGGTGAAATCGCTGACTAGAGACGAGAGAGAGACGAGAGGGAATGAGTGGCTTAAGTGGTGCGACACAGCGGTATGAAATATGGCTGTTCTATCGAAATTATCCCGGTTTTCACTACAGTGAAACAATTATTTATAGGGATGCACCGATTGCAATTTTCTTGCCCGATTCCGATTACCGATTTTTTTGTAAGTGTGATCGGCCGATACCGATTTTTCCGATACCGATAACAGAAAATTCCCCAGATAACAGAAAATTAGAGCTGCTGCGAGTAGTCGACGACATCGACACAAAAAAATGGGTTTCAACTTTTTTAATGTAACGCGGTAGTTACTTTCCCTGTTTACTAGTTACTTTTATAATAGTGACATATAATAGTGGCAGCTCTACAGCAAATACAAACAAAAATCTAATTTTCTTTAATATAATGCTTTATTTTCATAACAAATTTTCTTTACAAATTTAAATAAATAAAATGTAACTCGTAAAATGTAAAATGTAACAACTCCGGTAACTCGACGTCCGAAAAGTAACGCCTACTTGGCATTGTGTATTTTGGACAGAGGTGATTTATCAGATTTCTGAAGCCTGTATCCTCAACTATGGAAAACGGCTGATCATCTTGTGACTGACTTGTGCATCTGTGTTTATGCTGAATTAGGGACAGACAAGTGGGCGATGGGCGCCATTGATTATTAAACGTGTAAGACCTAACTATTAAATTATAATTATAAGGTTGATAAACTATAACTTGTGTTTAATCTCCCTGTCGCCGTTCCTCTTTCTACGTCATCTTTGGTTTTTCTGTAAAAACTGTCTGTAGTGTGCAGTCAATCACAAGACCAGGAGCCATCGGCCAATAGGATTCGCAGGCAGAAGCTGCCAAAACCCCGCCCCCTTTCAAACCGCGCGCGCTTTGAAAGTGAATGAGAAACGCCTCCGTTGAGCGTACACGTGAACGCTGCCTGAATGCGCGCGTGGCTGTGCTGCAAGTAATGCGCATGCGCAAGATCGGTTTGAAATCGCCAATACGTGTGAGTGATCGGCCGATCGATCGGTGCATCCCTAATTATTTAGCAGTCTCTTGTGCCCCGGGGAGCAGGGTTTGGGGATGGTAACTTGCTCAGTGTACGGCGTACATCAGTGGTACCTTTTTTACCGGTCCGGGACTTGAAGTTACATGTTGGCGTTGTTGTAAGAGCTATTTAAACATGTTTTGGCTTAAGGGAATATTTTTGAGATGTTTCCCGACACTTTCTAACAGAAAATTCAGGACCAAAAAACCAAAAAAAAACAATTTATCCCATGTGGAACTGCCCAGATTCTCCCCATTTGATACCCATATCATCCTACCCATATTCACCCCATATGGAGTTTCCCGGATTTACCCGATATGGGGCTGCCCAGATTTACCCCATATAAGTTTGCCCAGATTTTGTCCATATGGTGTTTGCCCATATTTACCCCATTTGATGTTTGCCCATATAGAGTTGCCCATATTTACCCCTATATCAGGTTGCCCAGATTTACCCCATATAGAGTTGCCCAGGTTTTGCCCATATGGTGTTTGCCCATATTTACCCCATTTGATGTTTGCCCATATTTTGCCCATATAGAGGTGCCCTTATTTACCCCTATATCGGGTTGCCCATATTTACCCCATATGGAGTTGCCCAGATTTTGCCTATATAAGGTTGCCCAGATTTTGCCCATATTCACCCCATTTGATGTTTGCCCCTATTTTGCCCACATAGAGTTGCCCTTATTTACACCCATATCGGGTTGCCCATATTTACCCCATATGGAGTTGCCCAGATTTTGACCATATAAGGTTGCCCAGATTTTGACCATATAAGGTTGCCCAGATTTTGCCCATATGGTGTTTGCCCATATTTACCCCATTTGATGTTTGCCCATATTTACCCCATTTGATGTTTGCCCCTATTTTGCCCATATAGAGTTGCCCATATTTACCCCATATGGGGTTTGCCCAGATTTCGCCCACTTTAACCAATTCTTCAATACATTTACATTTTATAGTAACGCGGTATTTTTGTGCGTAATACTTCTTTGATTAACTTTTTTAATTTAAACAAAAATCAAGGTTTAAATTTTAAGAACAGGTTTCAGTAACACTGTCTACAAAAAGCTACAAATCCACACTAATGCCTTTTGGATTAAGGAACGTGAATATGTCAAGAAATGTAACATTCACACTGATATTGGCCACGTAAATGACTCATCATTATTTTCTGCTTACAACGCACAGAATTAAGTGGAATTTTAGCTGCAGCTTATTCACAGACTAGACAACATTAAAAGCTGAGCGGTCAATATTACTACTCATTCTGCATTAGACAATAAGCTCTGGCCAACAGAAACGCTGATCTGGGAACAGACAACAGGGGCAGTTGGTGACGTAACGGTAGGGCGTTCGCCCCATGATCAGAAGGTCGCAGGTTCGAATCCAGGGCCGATAAAGTAACCACTGAGGTACTCATGAGCAAGGTACCGTCCCCAAGCACTGCTCCCCGGGCGCTTCCTAGCTGCCCACTGCTCCCTCACGGATGGGTTAAATGCAGATGTCACATTTCATTGTGACCACCACTGTGTGGTGTGTTCACAATGACAAATAATCTCTCACTCACAAGCTATGAAGCTGGATCTGATTTTACTCTCTCTGAGCTTGGAGGAGACTGACGCCTTAGCTGTCAAATCCCCTGCGGATTAGCCTAGTCCTCGGCAAGTTTAACAGCTCCACTAATCAGATTAGAAAAGGCCATTTAACTTAGACACCAACATCGGAGATCAATTTTCCCCTTCTCTCTGTTTTTTTGCTCCATCATTTAATAGGGTTTAATAACGTTAAACTGCTCCGTTAGATGGAAACGGTTATAACAGTTAGGGAGTCGGCCCCCATGATCCAAATGTCGCTGGTTCAAGTCCCGGACCGGTAAAGGTACCACTGAGGTACTCACAAGCAATGTACCATCCCCACTCACTGCTTCCCGGGTGCTGACCATGTCAGCTGCCCACTGCTGCTTCGCGGATGGGTCAAATGCAGAGGTTTCGAGGTGGTGCACTGTGTGCTATGCTGTGTTCACAATGACAAATCACTTAAATTCACAAAACAGTAAGACAATACCTTTATCGATGTCAAAGGAGGCCCTTTCTCGTCCATCCTGCACTATTCTTCCAGGCAACGTCAATCTAAAAAAAAAAAAAAAAAGACAGTTTACATTACGTTTGACGTCTTATCTCACAAAAAAGCAAAAAAAAGCAAAAGCATCCGCCTTCTTTTTATAACTTCATTTATCACGACTGAATGAAGCACCAAGATTTATTAAGTTTTAATTTAACCACCGTCTATTTCTCCACCGCACTATTGAACTCATTCGGAGCGTCGTAGGCCATAAATCTCTCCACCATAAACGCTCACCTGAGAAAATAAGGCTTGGCGTAGAACTTGAACTCCTCTCCGTCTACGCAGACGTCAAACTCGGATGTTCTCGTGTAGGGAACGCGGAGAACCAGCGTGATGGAGTCGTGGTCTTGACTCAGCTCGAAGGCTGGCGTTATCATGCTGTCCGTCTGAAGCTGGAGCCGTTCCGCCGTCGAGGGCCTGCGACGTGGCAGAATGATTTATTACCGATTAATTAACACCGTGAGGGTGAAGTCGTGTTCACTGTAATTCACATTGATTTATGCATAAGCTGCTTGATATTCCGACTCGGGGCCCGAGGGGAAAGAGGTAAGGCGGGTGTGGGAGCGCAGAAAGGCCTGCGACTCCGAGTTTAAACCTAATGGAATCAAAAGTCCGGGCGCCCGGCCTGCTCACGCTGTGTGACATTGCTTGGCGATGACGTTAATGCAGTTTACAACTCCACCTTGTGGTTGTTACAGTCAAAGTCCATAGAGGTTTGACGAGGGATGAAAGGCGACACTGCATAAGAAAAGGCGGCAGATGTTATTTTTTCACACCCTACTAACACAGACACACCAGGACAGTCTGGGGCAGCACAATCTGGAACAGCAAAACCCACAAAGCTGACCGAGAGGCGCTGAATATTATACCATACAAATTAAGGTCAACAGGGTTCATTCGCTTGCTACGTCAAACGAGGACTCGATCAGTGGTGAAAGTTTTAGGCCAGCGGTAAATGTAGTGCCAAGCAATCCACTTTGCATCAGATGGCGCTGTAACAGACTCGTGTTATTGCTATTAAATGTGCTAGCAGCGTGTGAAATATTTACTTCTATAGCGGCACTGAAGATTTAACTGCAGTCACACTAAAAATGTGACTGCAAGTCACTACACAGGCACTGAAAATTGGCACTACAAAAGGCACTGCAATTAAGGATAATTCAATTGCTCTGTAAAACAGTGACCTAGCGTTACACATCTCGGTGTAACCTGCAGAAACATAATGTGTATACATAACTTTAGTTGGAGCATGGGTTCTACATATGGCTTTCAACCCATTACAAATCCACTTAAACTTTGTTTCAGGCCAAAGTGCCGCACAACATGTCACACCTTGCTAGAACGAGATGAAATAGTACATTATTAAATAAGTAACACTTATAGCCTGTGCAGAATTAGTACATATTACACATCTGCCCCCTGCATTCATAGCCAGCACCACCTCAGAAGCAGGCCTTTAGCACCCCTGCAATCTTGCAATTATCACAGTTTCTATGCTAGAAGTGTCAAAACACAGATGGCCACCAACTCTCACATCACACTCACTGAACCTTGTGAAAAACTGAGTATTTATGCATTTAAGCCTCTGCCTTACATTGCTGTGCTACTTTATTGCTGTAATATTTAGTAATATTTAGCTTGGCTTCATCTCACAAGAGAAGCATAAACACACACTTACACAATTCATGTTAAAAGTTAAGACACACATGCCCATCAGCTGCCCACTGCTCCTTCACGGACGTTCAAATGCTGAGGTTGGTGTGACAGAAAATCCCGATTGCAATTTTTTAATGTAATAAATTTGACTTCCTGGACACAGATTTGCCTTCTTATATAAGCTGTAACAAATCTCTGTACCTGTTGTCTCGTTTTCCAAGCAAAATATGCAGAAATGAGCTGTGACTCAAGACATTTGTACCCTATATGATGGTGATGGCCGTCTAAAATATTTTTTACACTTTTCTTTTTTTTAAATTCACAATTAAATCAGACGTGTACCTAAAATGGAGTGTATCTTGTTACACAGTTTACAAACTGTCATAGATTTAGTGTCTGAAAAGGGGATATTTTTGGGGACTGTTTCAAAATTTTGATTCACGTTAAACTACGAAAACACTACTCTAAGAATAGATCGGCACAACTGACAAAACTGCATGCAAGAATGTTTATATGGCTCTATAAATCCACACCTGAACCTTAACCTTGAATGTTGCCTGTAGTTTGGCATTATCAAAGGTCCTCAAATGGAAAGGTCATTCGTCCTGTGCTGACCTTCCTGAGTTGTGGCTTTGCAACCGAGCGTAACTGGATTCAAAGTTTAAATAGGGGCTATAAAAATGAACAGGCAAGTACAAGCCTCGCCTCTATTCCAAGAGGTTGTAGGGTCGAATCCTACCCTACCTCCAGCACTACCAGCAATGGGTCACTGAGCAAGACCCTTAAATCCAAGTTGCACAAGGGAGACCGTCCCTGAAATGATGAAAGTCTGCTAAAGGCCGTAAATGTATTTAATTTTGACATGTACTATAGAGCACTGTAGATGTATTAGATGCAGACAAAGCGATGCCCTGCAGCAGGTCTCTCTGGATTTAGACCGTTGTCTTAATGCTGTTAATGTAAATGTAAATTTGTTGTGCTGTAATTCTGACCTGGGATCAGTGCGCCTAGGCTTTAAAGAGTTCCTACTCATAACACTTAGCACAAAGCTAGCATGCTAACTGTGGCTGCGCCTTAAAGGTCAATTCTACAGCGTTTTACACGTTATAAACAGATAAGTTAGACTTGGCTTTAACAAAAAACAAACCGGAGCTTAAAAAACGTTGGATACATCAAACTTTTAGACTGTTATAACCATCCTGTGAGTTAGAACCGGTCCACATTTCGCCTCCCATCAGAAGCATAACACACTGGCTCGTACGTGTTTGGTAAAATAACACTGGCGTTAAAACCGTCACCAGACAGCAAGCGTATAGTTTAGTCTCGGACTCAGGACTAAACTTACCTGGTTTTAGGTCAGCACAGATCACCGCGCGTGTGGAGCACAACATAAGCACACGCGTTACCCACGGCGTCCATGCTGTTACCGTAGAACCCCGAATAGAGGAGCAAGAAGAGCTTCATCCCGCATCCACAAGCAGCTCCAGTCTGACGGCGCACGAAGAGAACAACTAGTATAAAACATTTTATTACCATATTAGATTATGATTTTACCTACAATAATACATTTATTGGTGACTTTTCATGATAGATTTGATCTGCTTGCACTGTTATACCATCAAATTCTGCACTACTGTTATACTGTCATGCTGTTATACTACTAAACCTGCACTACTGCTGTTTTGCTTCACAGTACAATGTTAAATTATTACACTGCTACTTCTGCGTGTGTTGTTGCATGTCTTCCGGGTATTTTTTAGTACTGAGTCTGTACTGTATGCTTTAGCTAGTTGTATTGCACAAACAACATTCAGCTATATATTTGTTCATATGCCAGAATGACAAACTCAAACTTGAAACTTGATGTGTATGTATACATGCTTTCTGATTTCTGAGTGGAAATCATTGTGTGCATTATAACATAATCCTAATCGAAAATAAGGTATTAATAATGCTTATTACATTCTCAATTTTTACATTTAAAGTTAAAATTATTAGGCAGTCACATGACAATGTCAAGTAGGACAAAAAATCTTAAAAGATCAAGATAGTTTATATCTGACACAAAAGAAAAACTCCGTCAATTCACATTTATTACTACAAATCTATAACAAAACAGACTTAAGATGGATCTAGACAAGTTAAAGATGAGTGATTTGAAGTCTTTAGAGGAAAAACATTTTTTATTCAGATTTTCTAGGCAGATGTCCTAATAATAATAATAATAATAAT
>JAVGVS010002976.1:0-10282 GCA_032718565.1 Distichodus sexfasciatus
TTTAAGCAGGTTGGAATGTTGATTTGATGTTCTGAGCTGCATTTACAGCTGTCCTCCTGATTAAGTTGGGGTTGTGCTTCATTCTCTAACATTCCACCAGTTCCTCATTCTACAGCGTCTACAAGCTAGTCAGAGGCATTAGGTATTGTAAGTGTTGTGGCAATAATGCAACAATGTGGTGAAAGTAAAAAAGTAAAAAAAAATGACTGTACGACTTTCACTTGTATTGGAGTAACATTTGACTAATGGTATCTGTACTTTCACTTAAGTAATGAAGTTAACTACTTTGTCCATCTCTGGATAAACTTATTTGTATTTAGGAAGGCATTAAACCTGAATAAGGAATGACTTATAGATGATCTGGATGTTTTTGGATGTTGCTCACACAGGACATGGTAGTTTTGATAGCTTGAATGGAAAGCAACTAGACTTCTTTTAGGTTGTTGAAGACGCTTCATCTGAAATGTTTCTTCAGAGAGGAGAGGTGAAATATCATCAGGAACCTAAAAAGAAATGCAGTCGCCTTTGATTCCAGGTCTCAAGATTGTTGTATGACACTGAACCTTCTTGGTAGACCAGCATATAAGTTGTTATTTGGCATGTCATAAGATACATAGGCGCATCTTTGCATCCAGTGGTATGGAAATATTATTGTGTGCAAAGTATATTTCCAAACATTTCTTTATAACGTTTGGTATGAGCAACGTGCAATGTTAATGATGTTTTGAGTTGTTTCTTTTTTCTGTATAATGTTCTATGACCCATATCCACATGTCTGCTGTGTTCTTTATTCCAGCCCATAGCTTCTGAAGCAGATAAATGCAGCAAAGAAGAACAAAACTCCCCAGGTAAACGCATCCAGAGCGATTTCCTTTTTTCCTGATTTCCGGGACAGTTTCCCTGAGAGCAACTTGGAGTAAAGGGTCTTGCCTTGAAAAATTAAATAAATCACACATGAGACATGTACTCTCATTTTGATGGTAGTTTCAACAACTTGATTGTTTGACGTTTTCATTTGCAGTTGCTAAGGCAGAACGTTCAGAGGATGCTCCTCTGAGGGAAGGGGACAGTTTGGCTGCAGCAGAGCAGGTAAAGCGAGGCGTGGAGGACGAGGAGCTGGACGGGTTTCCTGTTTTCGCAGCCGAGGAAGAGGACTGGGACATGGACAGCAGGTCGAGTCACAAAAGCAGGAAGAGCAACGAACGAGAGGAAAATGAAAGTGTCTCACCTAGAGAAACAGTTGCAGGTAAGTCATTTGTGTGTGTACTAGGGATGCAGCGGTACAGTGTGCCCACGGTTTGGTACCTATCACAGTTTTTGGCCACACTTTCGGTACATTGTTATCTTGGCTCTAACATCCAGTAGGTTCTTTGCATTTTCTATTTAGAGTGCTGAAACAATTATTTGAACAACTCAAATAATTTGTTTACGAAAAATGATTGAGGCAACTTTTCTAGAATCAAAGCTTTATTTAATTCTTTTCACTGGCTAGAGCAGGCTCCGCTTGTATTTCACACGTACACTTATTAGTGACGCACAATGATTTCAGTTATTGTCATCTGGCTCCAAATGGTGTGCAGGGGATTGTGGGAAATATAGTTCTCTCTCAGAAACACCAAAGCAGCTCTTTTTCTAGGCCAAATTGGTTCAAAATTACCAAAAACTTGTAGTTTTAAAAGTAGTTTTGAGTAGGGTTGGGTATCGTTACGGGTTTTTTCGATACCGGTGCCAAATCGATACTTTTAAAACGGTACCGGTGCCAAAACGGTGCCTGAACCGATACTTTACAAAAGCCACAAAATGATGGTGGATGACTCAAGAATACATTTTTATTGAACAAAAAATTGAATGCTTAAAATTGAACAATATATTAAAAGTTTAAAGTATATATGAATATATAAGTAAATACAAAAAACAACAAAACATAAGCCACCTAACCCAACTACAATAACTAAACCGCTTCAAATTTTAGCAATTCTTTTGTAGAAATATCACCATATTTGCCCACAAGCTGTCAAACACGGTGCATCCCTCTGCTTTTAAGTTTATTCCGTGTGCCCTCAAATGTTTCATTAGATTTGACGTGTTTCCCCCTTTACACGCAACTGCTGTAAAACATTTGCTGCACGTCGCGGTGTCGGAATCCTTTCTTGTGAAATATAGCCACACTTTCGACCGTTTAGTTTTAGGCATTTCAACAAAAGTTGTTTAATTTAGCAAGCTAAGATAGCGGTAGACCACCTGCTGCCGTCAGAGCGAGTGTAACGTTAGTTGCTGCATTCACGCGCATCTCGGATGGTCTCATTTCCTATTGATTTGTGCTTTTAATTTTTTTATCTAATCTAATAAACGTTTAATCTACAAAAATAAAATGGACAGTAACATTACTGCAACAATGTTTTGGATTTGTTTTATCAAAGCTTTCGCTTTCGAAGTTCTCAAGATTTTTCTAATTAAGGAAATAATTTATTTTTCCGATCATTTCTGACACCCCATGAATGCAGTATTTAAATTTTATTAGCGATCATGTGCGTTGATGAATCTGATGCTTATTACAACTGTGTCATCATAGCCCCAGAGAACAAATATTTCAATCGACAGTTCAGGCATTTAAGTGGCACCGAAATGAGGCACCGAAATTCACGTTCTGTTTCGGTCCGGTACATACCGGTTATATAGGTACCGGTGCCGTATTGGCACCGGTTTTCGGTACCCAACCCTAGTTTTGTGCCAATTTGGACTTCTTTTGGCCTATAAAATGAGCTGCTTTTGGCATTTTTGAGAGAGAACTACATTTCCCACAATCCCCCGCAAGCTACTCAGCGCCATGTCACAATAATGGAACAAACACTACAAAATATCAGTAAATGGCAGTATTGTGAGTAGAACGCTGGTTGTTGTGGTTAGTTATCAGCTAAAATATGAGTTTAGTCTGTAATAAAGGGGTAAATTTGACTGAACTACACATACACACGCAAACAAACATTTAATTTTATCTAACGAATTCTATGCATATCCAGCCTTATGTTTACCTGCATGTTCAAGGTGTGTGATGTGTGTTTGCTGTTTAAATTTCAGAAGAAAATGTGCAGAGCGCTCAGGCAGCGGGGGACAGCACATCGCAAAGCGAAGCCAGTGAGGTAAAGATTTCAACCTTTATTTCTAATGTGCTTTATGTCCTTGAGTCAGCATGTTTAGTTTATTTGCAGTACTTGCGTGTAACAGACAGTGAGACTCATTCTTCAGTGTTACATCCAAAGATAATAAGGAAAATTGGGGCAACCAGACACATGCAAGGCCACAGTGATAACACAGGCACCATAATAAGTGCAAAAAATATTATATACAGTACGACATGTTGGGCCATACTCTGATTTTACAATCTGCAATCAAGTCCCGAAACAAAAACTATCTACACACTGTTCTAAGTTCTAATCAACTGTGAGCTGATGGTGGTCGAGTAGATGACCCTTAACCTCAAGTTGTTCCAGGAAAATGTCCTTGAAACTACGACATGAAAGTCACTCTGGATAATGTTAAATGCTAGGGATGCGCCGACAATTCGCCCACCAAAAATTTGCGGCCGAAAATGCATTTTGCAAAGATTTAAAACAGGGATGAAATAGGATGTTGTGATGTGATTCATCCAAGAAAATTTAAATTAAAAAAAAAGCACTGATCGGACATTCTTAGCCCGCGTCTGCCTTAACGTGATTAAAGCCAAACCGAAGCGAGGTATCGTCCTCTCGCCATCTTGCAGAAAGGTGTCTAAAATACAGAGAGTTTTCGGTCGCTACGACAGATTTCCGTCCATTGGACTCTAGCTGTGGTGGAACTCACTGTCTTCAGTAGACAAGGTACTAGGGATGCACCGATTGCAATTTTCTTGGCCGATTCCGATTACAGATTTTTTTTAATTTATTTTTTATTTTTTGTAAGTGTGATCAGCCGATACCGATTCTTCCGATACCGATTTTTTTCCCAGATAACAGAAAATTAGAGCGGCTGCGAGTAGTCGACGACATCGACACAAAAAAATGGGTTCCAACTTTTTTAAATGTAACACGGTAGTTACTTTCCTGTTTACTAGTTACTTTTATAATAGTGACATATAATAGCGGCAGCTCCACAGCAAATACAAACAAAAATGTAATTTTCTTTAATATAATGCTTTATTTTCATAACAAATTTTCTTTACAAATTTAAATAAATAAAATGTAACTTGTAAAATGTAACAACTCCGGTAACTCGACGCGTGAAAAGTATCGCCTACTTGGCATTGTGTATTTTGGGCAGAGGTGATTTATCAGATTTCTGAAGCCTGTATCCTCAACTATGGAAAACGGCTGATCATCTAGTGATCATCTAGTGATCATCTTGTGATTAACGTGTGCATCTGTGTTTATGTTGAATTGGAGACAGACAAGTGCTGCATGATGTCACCCCATTCAAAGTGAATGAGAAACGCCTCCGTTGAGCGTACATGTGAACGCTGCCTGAATGCGCACGTGGCTGTGCTGCAAGTAATGCGCATGCGCAAGATCAGTTTGAAATCGGCAATACGTGTGAGGCCAAAAATTGTCCGATTCCGATCGCTGGCCGATCGATTGGTGCATCCCCACAAGGTACTATTGATACCAGTAGACAAGATATTTATCAAATCATTTATTCTGTATCCAGATGGATATCAAATTAATAAAGTATTTCCGCCTGGCACTAACCTTATTTTTCTTCGCAGTAATAAGCCATAGAATGTCTCTGTATAATTAAAACTCTGCAAGTCAAGTTCCAGCACTTTTATACTACATAAAGCTAAAACAAATAATATAAAATAATTTATTAATACCTGCTCACATCTATTGTGCACTGTTAAAATGCATTTTAATTTTACAATCTTTCAGCAGTCAGTTATAGGTCTGTAGTCTAGTCAGGAGTGGGGCCAAGAAAAACATTTTATTAAGAATTTTATTTTATTTGATATTGTGCATTGTTGGAATGTCAGCATTCAGTGCTAAATGAATATTTTTTAAAATAGTTTTTTAATTGATTTATTCTTTGAAGCCAGAAATTTCACTTCGGTGCATCGCTACTAAATGCCATGAATGTTAACGTATATTAATGCTATAGTACATATAAAAGCTTCCTCAGAGTTACATGCATCTCAAAATCCTAGCGGTAGAAATGAATTGCCACACTTACAAGGGTGGTCCGCATCTTTTACTTTTTCCAATCTTAAAATGCAGTATTGTTTACAAATGTGTGTTTAAAATGACTGTAAATAACAATAAAGGTGTTTGCATTTAAATCATGTAATATTTAGGGTTGCACGATATGGGTATTATAGACCGATTCCGATATCTGAAGTTTTTTATGCGTATAACTGGCGAACCCGATAAATGAGAAAGCCAAAGTATTTCCACTGCGCGCTCAGAATTTTGGCACAAAAATAACGCTATAGCTCTGACCTTTCTAACACATCACCAAGTCAAGCGAGGGTGAAAGCAGAGTGGAGCGAGGGCGGAGCGCTTCAAGCACCCGTGCAGGCAGAGTTGAGTATGTAAAGATTTTGCTAAGCTTTTTTCTGTTGCCCATATCTTTTAAAAAAGCAGTTATTGGCTGATTACGATGCACACTATAAAAGGGATCTTCACTGTTTATACACTCTGCATTTGCGCAAGAACAAATCCTGAATAAAAATACATTATTGAAGGTCGGAATCATGGTGAAAACTGCGTAAGTGGGATTTAAGAACAAATTTTTTCATAAGAACCACTGGTGAAGGAGTCCTAGTGATGGTTCTGTGTGAATAAATGTGTATGTGGATATCATCTTTGTTAGTACGTTGAGCTTTTTTATTTTTATTTTTTATTATTCGTTGTAACCTCTGCAGGCGTCACAGGCAGCAGGTGGAGGCTGCAGAGAGGAAAACCTGTATTCCCCTTTAATGAAGATTAAAGACGAGCCCATCGACGAGGGTTATGATAACGCTCTGATGCCATCGACCGACATCAGCCGTGTTAAAGAGGAGCTCGATAACGATGACGAGGTAGAGGTTTGGTTACATTTGCTTGAAGCTGTTGTTAATGATGATCCCCGGTTGTTGCAGGACGAATAAGACTGGAACACTTTTGAACAATCTGTGGCGTTGGAATAACGCGTTTGTCCTCCATGCGCTTTAGTCGTCAGGTCCTATGGATGAGCTGCGGATCAGTTCTGTGTTCTCTGTTAGAGGAAGCGGTGAGAATATTTCAGGTGAGTGGTCTACTATGTTTTTGTGGCGATTCTCCGGTTGTCGAATGCTACAGATTAAGTTGCTGTTAATGTATGAGAAACTGTGTAGCCTTGCCGAACTTTTTCTGTAGGCCGCTTTTTTGCTTTGCCGTTTCCCTTGTCGTCGTCTCATTTGTGTCTTTCAACTCGCTTAAGTCTGCTTTTTAATGACGTTTCAAAAGAGAGTGGGTATGCAGGGAAAAAAAGGCTTGTAATAAACCAAGTCGGACAAACATCTGCACTAAAGGTGTCTGAGGACTTGATTAATTAGCATTAAAAAAAAAATGATGCATTAGTTTTCAGATTAGGGGCGCAGTGGTTGGCGCTGCCGCCTCACAGCGAGAAGGTGCTGGGTTCAAACCCCGGGGACGGCCGTAGGGTCTTTCTGCGTGGAGTTTGCACGCTCTCCTCGTGTTCGCGTGGGTTTTCTTTGGGTGCTCCGCTTTCCTCCCGCACTGCAAAAAATGAAATCTTAACAAGCCAGAAAATCTTAAAAAGAAAAAATAGATCTTGGTTTTTTTTTTTAATTTTAAGAATAACTAACTTGACTAGACCTGTATGCGTGAGATAAATAATCTAATTTTAAGAAACGTTGGCTACAGTTATCTTAAGAAAAATTTATTCATTAGAAGAACTTCTTAGAATGAAATAAGAAATTTAATTAAGAGAACTGATATGAGTTCTGATGCTCTCCACTACGAGTTAAGAAATTCATAACAATTTTGCTTATTTTAAGAATATTAAAGCTAGAAAAATGGCAAAAAAAAATTCTTGTTTTAGGAGGCAAGATAAGTTTTCTCACTATATTGGCAGATAATTTTGCTTCATTATGGTACCTTTTTTCTTATTATCCTTTTTCTTATTTTCTGAAACAGATTTTTTGCAGTGCACAGTCCAGAGGCATGCAATATAGGTTAATTGGCGACTCTCATTTGGTCCCATAAGGTGTGAATGTGAGTGTTGACTACTGCAAACCCTCATCCAGACCGTAGAGAAATGTTGCTGTAAACGGTGTATTTTCCACACCACCGAATAAACGGTGTGTAATGTGAAACCAAAGATGTTTCAGTTCTCATCCGATATATTTTGTCATGTCACACAGCCCGTGGCGTTTCACTGTTGCTGGATAACGAGAGCGAAATCTGCGGTGGCAGTTAATAGATTTTACTTGATAGCTCTCCACCACATTATAATCTAATTCAGCGCTTTTGGCCAGATTTCATTCACAGGTTTGTTGCGTACGGATAGAAATATGTAAACTACATGATTCATCGCTGGCCGACGTTCCAAATCTCCTTCCGTTCCTCTTCCACAGCTCCCATCGTCAGCTCACAGCCGCCTCCGTTTCCCGCCACCACCACCATTAAAATGCTGCCCGTGGTCCTGCCAGGACAGCTGCAGCACCAGCTACAAGCCAAGCCCTTAACGCAGACCCAAACACTGATCCAACCCCAAATCCAGCTGCAGCCCAGCTTCCAGATCCAGCCCGGGATTCAGCTCCAGCCGCAAATCCAGATTCAGCCCCAACCCCAGCCCCAGCTACAGCCTCCCGCCCCCTCCATCCGCATCTGCTGCTCGGGCTGCTCCAAAGTGCTGCAGAAAGGACAGACGGCGTTCCAGAGGAAAGGTTCCAACCAGCTCTTCTGCTCCACTGTCTGTCTGACCGGCTTCACCGTGCCTCCCACCGTCACCATCATGCCCAAGAAGACCTGCAACCTCTGCCTCAAGTCAGTCCACAAGCTGTCTCACTGCTGCGTCTTTGTAGCCTATCATATTTGGCTGGAAGTAGAGCTGTACGATACCAGCTCAAATCAGCGTCACGATAAATGTAATGTTTTACCTTGTTTACGATGAAGTAATTTTTAGGGAGGCACGATATGGGAATTGATTGGCTGATGCCGATATCCAGTGTTTTTCGTTCTTATATCTGCCGATACTGATAAGTGAGGAAGGCGCAGTTGAGCGCATAAAGGCAAGATTTTTGCTCACCAAAGTTACACTGGGTGCTCGGAATTCTGGTACAAAAATAGCGACATTGCTGACACAGTACCAGGTCGTGCGAGCGGGAAAGCAGAGCGGAGCATAGTTCACAAGATTTTATGAAAGTCACTTCCCATCCTATGTAGCGTACCACCTGTGACTCTCCATGTGCACTACCTAGTGCGTAGAGAGCCGTTAAGCTACAACCCGACTCCCACTTAGAAAAGTATGATACGAGCGCCTTACATACCGTTAGTGCTGGGCGATAAAACGATCTCGATATTTTATCGAGAAAAATGTGATGACGATAACGATGATAAACGTAAGCTATAAAATTCGATCACACTTGTTTGTCCACTATGCGACAGCGCCTTGAGATAGACAGTATCTTTGGCCAATCATGTAGCTTGGCATAACGCCAGCACAACAGCCAGTCGCGGCCAATGATGCAAATTTGCCCATAGCACGCGAAGAAGCCGCTCGGTAAACATTAGCGAAGTGGTCGCGTGCCGAGATACACTTAACGTTCAGAGCGCTTATTTATGCGCACGCATCACGGCTTGACGCGTCCGCTGAGCATGTCGTCATAAATTTACGAGAGTTGCAGTACCAGCAGTAATTGGGGCGGCTGTATGTTAAAGTTTAGCCACGTGCCGTCAGCATCGTCGTTAACCATCAACACGGCTGAGCGGTTTCGCCGTCTTTTTTTCACCTTTGCAGGCATCCCAACCAGCAAAAACTCATTTCAGGGAGGTCTCCCAACGCCGAACTCCGAACTTCCGGGAGACTTGGGATGTCTGCCTTTGAAACATCCGAATGCAAATAATTTTTTAATTTTTTCCCCCATTTCACAGCAAAATGTTTTCTCGCACTGCCACGTTCTACTTGTTTCTATTCTTCTGTCACTTAACGACGGACTGGACGCTTTTATGGTGTACACTGCCGCCTGTTGGAGTCCTCAAGATTAACAAAAAGTATGCGCGCAAGTATAGTCAGTACACTGCTTGGAGTAGCAGCAGCGTCCACAAGCGCACCCGTCACGTAGCGGTAAGTGTATCGCGGCCCTAAGAAAAGACGTCAGACAACCAGGACGCCGCGGTGAGTGAAGGCGGCGATGAAAATGCAGCGTTTCCCGCAGCGCTTTATAGTTACGGCGGCCGCTTTGACAACAAATGTGTCCCGCCTTGACTACGTCCGCCTGGGAAAAAAATAAAATACGAACGTGAAAGTACCCGATGAGGCTTTTCGTAACTTAGCAACAACAAGCACAGAGAAAACGCTCTGGAAGTGAGGTGTTGACGGCTCTCTTTTGCTGTTCTTTGGCAGCGGCTATATTTAAAACAAAGCACCTTCAGCGGGGAAAAAAAAGATTTTTTTTGCCGCAGTGCTCAGAGCGCTTTAATTAGAAATTTGTTAAATTATTAGTTTAATATTGTTTGATTATTTTAACTTGTTCATTCAGTCTGTATAAGAATCCAAAAAAAACCACAATATGACAATATATCGTGATAATTATCAAAATCGATCAATATGCCAAAAAATCTTGTGATAATGGTTTTGTTCATATCGCCCAGCTCTACATATCATACCCATAAGTGTGGTAGTACGCGTCTCGGAACACAGCCCATGTGCGAGGTCACATTCGCGAAGTGAGGCAAACACGCAATTTAGCATTTTACTGTGTGCAGGCAGAGTATCACAATATCACTGGATATTGCCATCAAATATCCAGTGCTGATATGGCTGTAAAATTAAACAATACCAACTTCACTTCAGCCACTTCAAAATCAAAGTAAACTTTGTCATCTCTGCCATATATTGTAGAGATATACAGGGACGAGGCGACGTGGCTCCAGTTTTCACAGAGCAACAGGGAACAAAGAACAAATAGCGTATATAGTATAAACAATATTTTGTATTCTATTTATATATTGTTTATTCTACGTGCGCTGTTTGTTCTTTGTTCCGTTTCTTGTTGCACTGTGGGAACTGGAGCCACGTTGTCTCGTCTCTCTGTATATCTGTACGGTAT
>JAVGVS010002977.1:0-10280 GCA_032718565.1 Distichodus sexfasciatus
TTGTTGTTGTTGTTATTCTTTTTCTTATTGTTATCTTCAGTGAACTGTGCAATATTTACATTTAAGTGTTTTAATAATAAAACACAGCCGTGGCAGCAATTAAGAGCAGACAGAATGTATATTTGGTACTTTCTTGACAAGAAACAGTACTAACGCAGGAAGAATAATAATGTATAAGATTGCAAGTCAACACAAAATATAGCATTTTTACACTTAAGCCTTACAATTTAGCCTCTCTTTAACAAACTGTTATTAGCATTATTGTTATTGAATTGGCCCCGTGATTGTTAGGTGATTGGTCCCGTACTGGCATAGGTACCACTGAGGTCCTCATGAGCAATGTACTGTCCCTAAGCACTGCCTCCCTGGTCTCCAACCAGCTTCTCACTGCTCCTTCGCAGATAGGTCATGGTAATGGAAGGTGTCTCATAGCACTTTCTCATACTGAGGTCAAATGCATAGGACACATCTTGTTGTGGTGCACTGTGTACTGTGCTATACCATGTTCACAATTACAAATAACTTAAATTTACTTAACAGACCAACAGCCAGTGATTTTCTTTATAAATTACTATATTAATGCCTAAAAAAATGTGATATTAGAATGATCCAGATTGTATATTACTATATATGTTATTTATTTATTATAAGTCTTACCTTTTTCCTTAGGTGATGATTGTTCCCTCTCCAACAACGACCTTCCCAGCTTTATCAAAGATAATTTTGAGTCAGGTTCAGTGTCTGCAGAAAGCTGGAGCGTAATTCAGGGAGGAGGAGTAGGCAATGGCTGTGGACAGCTTTCCCCACATGCCCATGGGGGCTCACTCTATTTCAATGGATGCAAGATGAGGCAAGCCATCACCAAAGCTTTGGACCTGACTAGGGCAAGGTAAAAGACCATCAATAGTAAAAGGCTAATTGTGTTTTTTTTTTTAACTCAAAATCCCAAAATTGGAAACGTAGGTGTTGTACAGCTGGATGTAGAACTAATGGTCTTATGATGAAAGCTTCTGACAATTCCAGTTTAATTAAATAATTTACTTATATAATTATACTTATATAATAATTATACACGTTTGTGGTTAATCTTGCTCTTTTCTTCCTATATTTCTCAAACACACAAACACAGCAAGATCATGTTTGTACTGCAGATAGGAAGCATATCTCAAACAGACAGTTGCAATTTGGCACTGGATCAGGTCAACATTGTGGACCGTGCTGTACTTCTCCAGTATAGCATCAATAATGGAGTAAGCTGGCATGTCATTGCTCAGCACCAGCCTAAAGACTTCATCAAAGCCCAGAGGGTTTCCTACAATATTCCACTGTAAGTCGTAATTAATCTGTGTTGCCATACTGAACAATTACTATACTATACTGGCTTGTGATTTATACTGGAAAATTATTTTCTGTATTAGTGAAGCACGTGTGAAAGGTGTGCAGTTGCGATGGTGGCAACCACGTCATGGTGGTTCTGGACATGATCAGTGGGCACTGGATCATGTGGAAGTTGTTCTGTGAGTATATATAGATATATATATAATATATGTGTGTGTGCATGTATACTCTTCAAAGCTGTAGATTGGGGTTGTTTCAGAAAAGCAAGTTGAAACCCTGAGCAAAATCCGATTTACTCCTAGTTTCTACAGCAGCACACTCATGCTAATCTGGGAGGTATACTATGGAAGTAAGATTACAGGCCTATCCAGGTAACTTCAGGAGTACTTTTGTGATCAGGTGTAACTTTATGTTCTTGGTTACTTGATGTTATAAGAAAAAGCCAGCACATTTAGAAAAGGCTGGACTTTTATCAATGAAATGAAAATTAAGATACAAATTCAAAAAACTGTATATGTTTTTTTTACATTTGGACCATGACAAATTTCAACATTTTGATGGTAGAAATTGAGAAAAACAAAGCATAAAGATATTTTTGAACAAAAATGATCAGGATTGTGTTTAAGGATGCCAAAAACAGCCTCTAAATAATGTCTTGTAGTGTGTGCCTCTCATCACCTATGTTAACAATTATTACACTTAAATCTTTTCAGAAAGTGGTGTGGATCACCTTTGACACCTTCATATGACCTTGTTAACATAGGCATACAATAACGTGCCTACAATCATGGTATTTTGCCAGTGAACACTTCTTGAATTCCATCTGTGATGCTGAACATAATATATTATACCGTGCAGTTTGCAAAGTGGTATTTGTTCTTACTAAACTGGCAGATGCATTTGTTATATTCCCTGGCCAGTTAAGCAAACACAGATAATTCACAATAAATTTGGTTGTTTTAATATTGCTAAGAATATATAGGCTGTAACAATTCTTTGCAATGGATTTCCAAGAGTGATTGGTCTATTTTACTGCATCCACGTCCCATTTAAAGACCCCCTGTGAGTATGAGGGAAACTTTATCAATAAGAAATCATTTAACAGTGTCATTTACTAACAGTGACTATTTGCTGTCTAACCTGAAGGTCATCTTAGATTATGTTGTCCTTAAGTTGTTCTTAGTTGTTGAACGTCTTACAATCACAGTGTTTTAAAATGGCCTGAAATCCTATGTTAGATGACTGTGATGATCACAGTCCGCAAGTGACAAGCCTGGATGTAGATGGCCTGGGTCTGTTCATGACTCCCATGTGTTTGATGGGTAGCTGCTTGGCCAAAGCTTTGAATTATATAAAAAGAATCTCCATCTTATTTATTTTTTACACATCATACTTAATTGTGACAGTTTCTTTCTCTTGTTCAAAGGGCACTTTGATGGCCTGCTGCTGGGGGTCGAGGCTACCTATGCCTTTCTTATGTCACAACCCTGTATTCTGATCCTCAAATGAGACAAGTAAAATACAATGTGATCCACAATAGTACAAACATCAGGAAAGAAAAGACATTAGGCAAGGTTTTGACATCAAGGCAAGGTTTGCTTGTTTGCGCTAATTACGGCTCCGCCCTGATCCTGCTTGTTTGGTGGTGGCAGCATATTGTAGTGCCTCACAATATAGCTACAAACTGTAAGTAGAGAGCAACATTATACCAGCCTTTGCTAATTCCGTTAATTTATTAGAGCTACAGATTGTAGAGGTAAATTTATCAGAGAAGGGTCAAAGAATGTATACCAATACCTTTTTCTAATGTTCAAACGGGGGCTGCGTATTGTGACTCAAATTTGAAAAATTTGCATATCTTCCATTTAATTATTTAGATTTAAAAGCACAGAAACAACTTTGTATGGTAGACATAAACAAAAATACACATTAATGTAAGAAATAAATGTAAATTTTAATGCATGAAAGATAATTATGTGACACTTTTTAGGTAGTGTAGGATCAATAAAAAATGTAATTACGAATTTTAATATTCTTCAGCTGTCTTTTGTAAAATACAAAAAATGTATTTTGTGTTTTTATGAATGGAAGTGATTGTGTCAGATTTGCATATTGTCTCACATTGACTGATCTTGAATCATATTGTGATACCAGCAGACATTGAATCATTTGACATTTAATCTAGGTAGGGCATGGTGGTGCAGTGATTAGCGCTCCCGCCTCACAACGAGAAGGTCCTGGGTTTGAACCCCAGGGACGGCCGTAGGGCCTTTCTATGTGGAGTTTGTATGCTCTGCCCGTGTTTGCGTGGGTTTTCTCCGGGTGCTCCGCTATAGGTGCACTATAGGTTAACTGGCAACTCTAAATTGGCCCCATAAGGTGTGTGTGTGTGATTGTGTGAAAGCTGTGATTTAGTACCATTTAACACCAGATTAAGCAGTCAGGACCCTGAAGTTCAAGCTAGTAGGTTGAATTACCTTCATAGTATACCCCCCAGGCCTTGTTGCTGACCTGTATTCTACAGGAGCCTTGAGTTTCTCCTCCTCATTAGTTGAAATCTCCTGAATTAAGGAAGTGTCAGACATGGCAGTATCCCTTCTTTGCAGAACCAGGTGAAATAGAAGCACCTGTATAGCTAAATCCAAAGCGGTTCCTAATATCTCCATTTCCTCACTGCCGGCGGCTGCCGTTGAACCACCAAATTTACCTATTTTGTGTCAAAGTCAAAGTAAAACTTTGTCATCTCTGCTTTATACTGTACAAGTATACAGAGAGACGAGATGATGTGGGTCCAGTTTAAAGTGTTTATGCTGTCATAAACTGTAAAATATGACGTTTAACGTGTTGTAAAGAACTCCAAATGATAAGTGAATGCATGAGAACATGCAGCTAATTCGTATGAACTAACTCAGATGTGTATTATAGCGGTGACGTAATGCATGGTTAAATGTAAGTTAGCAAACTTTCTGCTTTAAACTGTCAATTCACAGCTTTTTTTAGTGTGCCTGTGTCGTTTTAGCTTTTCCCCCACTGTCCTCCTGCTTAAATATATTCCCGCGATTATCCTGTGTTGTATTCCATATTAGCCTAGACTCTGCACACTGTCCTGTCACTGTCTTCATCCCTTCCAGTGAAACGTATATTGCAAAGGCGCACAACAAGGGAAAATTTTAAAGTTTTACTTACACAACCTTAGAGTGATCTTTTTTTAACAGTGCATATGCATGTGTCTTACAGTCGATGGGTAGGGGCTTTGTAGTAGTGGGCAGCGCTTCAGTGCTTTGAGCCGACACGCCTACAGCATCCGAGCATAGAAATACATGCCGCCTGTGTTTTCACCACTTTGAGACTTAATTTGACCTATGTAGTAATGTTCATATTCTCGCAAAATGGACGAGGTGATTAGTGACGACTGTTTCTTTGATATTAGGAATTTAAAGCCAATATTATTTTGATCTTGCTGGGTCTTTTTTCTGGGTCAGAAAACATTTTTCTGCACAAGTGTTATTTAAACAATATTCTCAGTGTTATTTGAACAATATTCTCAGTCCTAATATTGTTAAAGTGACACATTGTGGAAATGCTCTCAGTTCTGACCTAATTATTTGTATTGCAATTCCAACGGACCCATCATTTGACCCATTCGTGAAGGAGCAGTGGGCAGCTAACATGGGCGGTCCCTGGAAACAGTGCTTGGGGTCGGTACCTTGCTCATGAGTACCTCTGTGGTACCTTTACGGATCCTGGGATTCAAACTGGCAACCTTCCGATCACGGGGCAAATTCCAGTTCTGGAGGGCCGATGTCCTGCAGGTTTATCATCCTACTGGATTTCAGAACATTCACACCTGGTCTCAGGTAGATAACCACCAGAATATAAAGATCAGGTTGGATGGAAAACTCCAGGACACCAGCCCTCCAGCACCGGAATTGAATACCCCTGCCCTAACCGTTACGCTACCAACTACCTCATTTGGATTTTTCTTTGGTTCAGTTTTACCTAGGGAGCTATAGTAAAACGGTCTGGACTTTCACACTTTGTTCAGTAAGATGAGGTTCACCAGTGATACATGATACAATTAACCTAAGTAGTCATGTATTAAGTCATGTATTATTTTATTTAAATGAGTGATTATTTGTCATTGTGAACACACCTCGCAGAACAGCACACAGTGCACCACAACAAAATGTGACCTCTGCAGCTTTTGGCAGCACCCGGGGAGCAGTGTTTGGGGATGGTACCTTGCTCATAGGTACATTTTACCGCTCCAGGACTTGGACCGGCAACCTTCCAATTACTGGGAGCCAACATCTCCTAGAAAAGGACAAATAATCTGAAAAAGCAAAATCTGCTGAAAAAATTTGCACCACTTCAAGAATACCAGTTTGGCAAGTTGCATGTGTAGGATGGGTGGCACCACTAGATGAATGTAAATTTAGAGACTTTAGAGTACACTACTGGGTAAAGAAAATAAGGCAAACACATTTTATTGCATGTTTTATGATTAATGTTCTTTTTTTAACAAATATGGGTGAAATAAGTAACAGTACTGTTTGACAATACTGTATGCATTGTCTGTAGCCAGTGTGCAGTTTAGAAGGGAATGGCTTTTCCCTTGTTTGTCTTTAGAAAACTCAGCTGTCTGGGCGACAGTCAGTGGTCCTAAAATATCTGCCATTAAGTGTGGCCTTGATGTGAGCCAGTGTGTAACTTAACTGGATACAAATTAAACAAAGATTAATGACCGTACAACTAGACAATGCATGCTCTCATCGGCCATTTCATTCTAAAATATGCACTAGACGTATACAATATTGTGTTACACAGTTGCTTTCTGCTTACACTGTTGCACTTGTATTTGTAAAAGTATTTTTGCCTCATTTTTTGCACAGCAGTGTACATTCTTATTTGCTTTCTTAATTATAATTAAATGTTTATATATTATCTTCGTTGCTGCCTGTTCGGTTGGACCTGTACACACACACACGCACACACACACACACACAGTTTATAAAAGATTTGTTAAATCTGCTTTCTGAAACACCCCTGTTGGCTTGAAAGCCAAATGCGTTGTACAAGTACACAAGTGTGAAATTAAGATATTCTAAATATTCAGGGCAGTATGTGAGTTTTTTCTTTTTTTAATACAGCTAGCACAAAATGAAGCTTAATCATGTTTCATTTTGTGATACTTGTGATTTAAAACAACAAATAACTGGGTACATAACTAGTAACATGAGTGAAGGCTAGATGAAAGTTCTCTAATGTTCTTGTCTGTCTTGATACCTTCTCTACTTTGTTTCACTTAATTCATCATTTTTTTGCATGTTATATCCATATCGGAACATGGCCTTTTGCTCTCTGCCTTTTCATTCAGTTTCTATCTCTCTCTTCCTTTCTTAAAACATCAGTTACTTTACCTTTTTACATCTTTCCATCTTCCCTTTGATTTCTGTACTTGTTTCTTCTTGCAACTTCTGATTTCTTCTGGTTTTTGTTGTTGGACTGGTCCTGCCTTCCCAGGGCAGGTCTCTTGAACCAACAGACATTTCTGCAAGCCAACAGCATTGCCCTGTTGTCCCTCCCCTCTTGCGCTCTAATCTCTTCTCTCTTCTATATTCTGCACCCTCTGGTATGGCTGTAGAGTCAGGTAAGTGCTCAAAATTTCCTGAAATACTGCCCACGAACTCTGCCTCACCATTGTGCCACAAAACATCTGTCATAAAATGTATATCCATTACCGCTCCATACTTTGAAAGCTGCCCACTCCAAAGTTTATGGTAGGTTAAAGGAGTATTTTGTTTGGGCTTAATTGTGACATTAGCTGACATTATACGTGACTTTGCAAATATAGTTTTCATTTGATATAAAACTAAATCAGGCAGTAAAGCCTTTATTTTTGCACTGCTTTATAAATTATTGATTTGTCAAAATGCAGATTACTTAAGTATACACCATTATTTTCATGTGTACTATATAATTGGTTATTATAATGGTGAGAGTTATTATACACACAAATATGTGTTGGTGCCACAACTGATGCAAATTTACATTACTTTACCTTATTTTAATTAGCCACCTATTTACCCTGTAAAATGCAAATAAAAACAAGAAGCAGTGAATTGTGTGTTTATGTACGTTATATATATTTTAGGTCTGAGCTCATGAGGCTGATGCAACATGGAAATGCGTGTAGATTGCAATATGTGTAGAAGAATTTCTGTGGAAAAGCAAAGAAAAGGTTTTCAGTGCTAAAAACAAAAATTATAATTCCAGTTAATAACAATAGCAGGCTTAAAATCCAAACTCTGTCATGGTATGGGGTGTGATATTGTCCATGGAACACCTATGAAGAGTACATACACATATTTTGGTACATGTCTTTTCCAGCAATGTACCTGCACTAACACTGCATAAACTGCAATGTGTTCTGTTCTGTCATTGAAAAATCAAAAGACTGTATACAGGTGTGAACATCTACAGTAAAATTTAGTTCACTGACACTTTTTAGCTGTGAATGTTCACATTAATTGGCTTTGCCTAGTCTTATCTTTGTCACATGCATGATGTTTGTCTAGTTTTCTGACAGGCTTTGTTGGTAGACATGCAATCAGAGATTACAGTGCAGGTTCTGTCTAAAACAGCAATGATCGTCATGGAAAAGACTACACAAAAGGGGAATAATAATTTGTGTTCTTTAACATTTCTCAAACAATTATCTTTAGTGCAGACCTTGTTTTAATGTTATTTAACTATTTGTAGGCATTACATATAGAAACAGTGTATGAAATAAACTGATTTAAGTTGATTTAATGTAGCTTCTCTGTATTGTAAAATGACTACGATTCGGTACAATCATATAAAAGAGAGTTGATATTGATCACTGCCTTCTGCTTTTATTTAACTTTTTGCAGTTATACTTTTATCATGTATCATGTCATCTAACTCCACATTTTCATTCATCTTAAACAGAGTTGTGATGTTTGGAGTAGAAGTTAAACCTCCTCCATTCAGTCGTGCATCTCCAAAGTCCTCTGTTGCGGTGCATGTCCCCTTATTCCCTATTGTTTGCATGGCTTTGTGGCTGTGACTACATTGTAGGTTCAACAGAAGATATTAAAATAATAAAACTTTAGACGAGTGAGCTAGCCTTTTTCCCTCGACTCCCAGCCCTGTATACCCTTCTCCCTGCTTTGCAGAAGCATCTGTTTTCCTAGGCTGCATTCCTGGCTTACTGGCACTGCTTGCTGAATGGACGAGGCAAAGACAGGCTAGGCAAACACAATGATCTTACCCAATGTGCTGTTTTCAGAATATGTGATATTGAATTCTGAATATGTGACATATATATGGGCACACGTTCCAGAATAAACAATGGAAAATCTAAATAAATGGCAGAATTGTGAGTAGAACGCTGGTTGTTGTGGTTATTTATCAGCTAAAATATGGTTTATGTCTGTCATAAAGGGGACATTTTGACCAAACTGGAGCGTTTTAGCAAGTAATGACGCTCATGCGCCCGCTCGTAAACACAGCGCTTGTGTTTACATCACGAAAAATGTCATTTATGCGTTTTTATGCATTTACTTCTGTTTTAGTGCACGGAACATCTCACAAATACTTTCACATACACAGGGATCAGGTCTTGTCTTGATGAATTAAAGGAAGCTTCAATTCTAGAAAAATTGCCTTGCCCATTTTTTGTAATAGAATAATTCGAGTTATTGGAATAATCGTTTCAGCTCTACTTTACCACAGTGCCATATATGTACTATCCACACTGTACATGTGAAATACTAATCATTTTTATTGTCTCCTTTGGCACTCTTTTCACTATCTCTATCTCCGTCCATCCCTCCCTCCCTCCGCCACCCCCCGCCCCCTCTCTCTCCAGCACCCGTAAACAAAACTACATGATGAACTTTGCCAGACAGACTGGACTACGGCACTACTACAGCAGGAAAAGGAGGGCACTGCTGAAACTCAACTGATGTACTGTAAAGGAAAACCTTGCAGTCTCAATTAATCTAATAAAAAATTCTGAAGATGCTACAACCTATGGATTCCTCGGCCTCAGACCATCCCACTGCCCCATGAGTGACAGATACCTTTCCATGCACAGCCTAACCAAGACCTTCCCAGGAACAGAATGATAGGAAAACAAAAGGGCATCAACAGGCAGCCATTTTGTTTACTTTGGAAGGACTTATTTGTTAATTTTATTTGTAATTCTTCATTGTTTTCTGCTCATCATGTGTTGACTTTGCTTCTACCCTCTGACTGTATTTCCACACTGTGAAGTTTTACCAAAATACTGATTTGTCATGATCATTTTAATGAGGAACTAGGGCAGACATTTCAGTTAAGCTGAGCCACTATATAAAAGAGATTACAACATGATGAAGTTCCTGGGACAAAGCTATTGACTGTGACAATAATGACTGGAAGGATTGAGATGCTAAAAAGAATACTGTGTTCTTGCTGTTTTGTGTCATTTTTGTGATGATTTCATTGTGATATTCATGCATTTGTTAGTTTTGTACTCACTTTTTTGTGTGGGAAATTACCCTAAATTTAGGGCAGTTTTAGACAGTGAAAGATAAATGTAGTGGACAAAATGGAAAACAAAAGAGATTTGAGGGTTTTTTTTCTCTTTTAATTTTATATGTGGGTTCCAAAAATGCAGATATTTATGGTAAATGGATCTTAGCCTAACCTATTTAAATGCAGTGTCCGTGATGTCTGTATGCTATTTTTAGTACTATTAGGTAGTCATGTCAAAATCCACAGACTGCAAAGAAATTACGTTACCTACCTTATCCTTTGTGACGTCGCCCTGTTCCTGCTGAGTTTCACACTTAGGTAATGATGACCCAGTCAATGTTTGTTTTTGTAAGTCTGTGTTATATATATTATACCCCTTTTCATTCATCAGTGTAGCT
>JAVGVS010002978.1:0-10279 GCA_032718565.1 Distichodus sexfasciatus
ATATATATACATACACACACACACATACATATATATTTAGATTTATTGACTGATAGACAGATGGCTAGATATACATGATGTATGACGTGTTATATAACACTTGTTAAAAGATGTAAACATTATGTAAACACGTACAGTTGTTTAAAAATATTGTTGTAAAATTTTAAGAACAGTTTTACTTTCTACCATAATAACTTAAAGTAATAATTTCTGGCATAAATAATACACTATGGCTCTTACTACGCGTATATTCCCCTCTAGTGTCTGCGTGACGTCCTTCACGGCCGGGGCTCGGTTCATGGGCCGGGAGCTCGGTGTGACGGTTCCGCCCAGCGCTGGCCAAATTTTGTTGCTAGGGGCGTGGGAGGCGCCTCGTGAAAACGCGTCGGCACCGGGACCCGCACCGGCCGTCATACGTGACATAACCGCGCAGGGGAGAGGGCGAGCGAGAGACGCGTCGGTGCCGTGGAGGAACCGCGTGATTAACGGGACGCGCTGCCGCAGTGAGAGAATAATCTGCTCAGCTCTGCGCGGACAGCTTTGGGAAGATGCGTTTTAAAAGCGGACAGCGTCGTTGACTCTGGAGGTGTCACTTTTTAGGACGCGTTGTGGATCGATACGTTGATATTTTGTATGATTCCATGTCGTCTGGGTTCCACACGCAATGTCGCGGTTATTCCCGGGAAACAGCTGCGCCGGTATTAGTTGTACTGGCGGCCGATTGAGGATTAGAAAGACACGTAATATCCACCGAGCGCGTTTGTTGTGAAGTTATGAAGCTGATATAATGTAAGTTATGAGCTATGCGTCTGCAATTTCTTTAAAAAAGATTTGGCTTTTAAACTATAAAGACATAAAATGCCTGTCTTTTTGGTGCCAAACCAGTTTTGACCTTTTCACAACGCTTGACCAGAATCAAAGCAGCAATAACTAGAAAAAGAATTTTAAACCAACCCTGATGTTTGTAATATGAACATAATATACCAGAGACAATGATAGTGTTGTAACAGCTTTAATTGGTTTTATTCTTACAATATATTCTTATAATATATAAGATTGCATCAGACTGTAATAATAATGATGACATTGTAGTTTGTTAACTTGCTCCTAGTGGAAACAAGGAGCTAAACCCTGATGAAACATTCTTATGAATTATTTGCTGAAAATGCCATTTATGAGTTGTTAGACTGTGTTGACTAGAAGATTGTGTTGGACGAGAATGGACCCTAAGACGATGCTGAAATGCGTTGCTCGGACATTGCAGATGCTGCTTTGGCCGGACAGTATTTATACAGCAAGCTGTGAATGTCATGGATAAGGACGTAGGAGAGTTTAACATCCATTATCGGAGGACGCAATTTGATTCTGTCTGACAAAATATTCCAAGACCTAAAACTGCATATGTAAGATGAAAGCAGAGTCAGCATGCTTTGACATCTTCAGTTTGGAAAATCTATCGTTAACTAGTAAACTGGATTTACTAGTGTTACATGTAACTGGGTTAAAGAAAATAACAGATAATAAGTTAGTAAATGCCTAGTTTGGTTTGACCGTAAATTATCCAAAAATTAGATTTTTTAAGAACATTGCTCGTATAACATCAAACTCCTGTGATGCATTGCGAGAAACTATAGGCCGTGTCTCTCATTTTGGTTAGACATTAAAAATCCTAAATATTTTATAACTATTTTGAGGAATATTCACCGAAATTGTCAGGTTGGGGAGCATAAAATGACAATTAATTGAATTATTGGAAGGTGGGGTTTCGACCCTCCCAAATTCTACACCAATGATAATGCCACGGATAACGGCTTAAACCGCTTCAGGAGACATGGATAGTGGCACGGAACCGGTGTTGGGCTGCGGCTTCTCCTCTGTGCCAAACCTGGACTCAAAACCGGCCGCAGGCAAGAAGCGGGTGATGGAGACAGAGCCGGGCACCGCCAGAGGTGCCAGTGACCCCAGCGCCTACCCCCCCTCCGATTACCGGACTCTGGTTCGGCAGAGGTTTGTGCGCAGGAGTCTGTGGTTTTCGGAGTCCGAGGACCAAGCACTCGAGGCCCCGGAGTGCGATGCCGGTGCCACTGCTTTGGCCAATGCCCACTTACGTGCCCTCGTGGACCGAGGCCGGAGCAGGGGCAGGGGTCGGGGCGTGGGTTTCCGGGAAGGTTCGAGCACGGAGAGTCAGGCGGGGCAGCAGGGGGGCAGCGCCAGTGAGGGCGAAGCCGAGGGCGAGAGGAGGCGGGACGGTGATGAGGACGATGCCCAAAGCGTTGGCGCTGCCAGCAAGGCGGCGGGCAGCGACGAGAACGAGGAGGAGGCGGAGATGAAAGCGGTGTCCACCTCTCCAGGTGGCCGATTCCTCAAGTTTGACATCGAGCTGGGCCGGGGATCATTTAAAACCGTCTACAAAGGCCTGGACACCGACACCTGGGTTGAAGTGGCCTGGTGTGAGCTTCAGGTGAGAGTGATTGTTTAAAATTAATGTTTACATATACACTTACCGAGAAAACATTAACAGTCCAGCTGCTCTCCAGCTCTCTTATCAAGAGCGACTCTTGAGTTGAAGGCAGCTGGACTTAGTTCTTGAGGCTGTTTCATCTCTCATCTGGAACGTACATTGGTGCGATGCAGCTCAGCTCTGGTCTTCAAACCTGTAAAGCTAGACTTAAATCTGCTGTTCGACTAAGTTACCGCAAGCTAAGTCAAAGAAAACGTTAGTTAATCAGGTGTTGCCAGTGCACAGAAAAGAACACGTTTGGAAACTAAAGATGGCACCGATCCGATACGTGGATCAAATGTCGGTCTGATAATGACTCAGATAACTGGATCTGCTTTCGGTGGCATTGGGCCGATCTACGATGCCGATCTGTAAATTGTAGGATTGTGTATGTACACATGCACAATTGGTCAGTCCGTCCAGGATTTTAGGATTTTTTTTGAGATTGTTGCGGCCTAAAATGCCTGATTTTGCTGCAGCCTTTCTAAAAAATGTGATGAAAATCGGGGTGTTTTAGGCGTTTGCGTTTTGTCCCCCTTGATTCTTTAACAAATAATTAAACTGTAGGGAACAAAATTACTATTATTTTTTAAACATTAATCATTTAGCTATTTTGAAGGTAAACGTGAGGTGCTTTTATCACACACGTTTCCTGCTTCTTCTAAACGTAACAAAGAAGTGAGTTCGCTGACGTATGGCAGTTCGCGGGGATTGGCTGAATTTGCGTTAATAGTTGCAATTGTGGCATTGTGAAATCCTGGAGGGTGTGATTGGTTATGCATCGCAAGCGGCACTGCAGTAAAGCTGGTTTATTGTTCGACATTTCACGATAATTTGTTCATATTGATATGACAATGAGCAGAACAAGCAACACAACACACTACAAGCCCAAAAGCAAATCATGACATTATACAGTTTAATTTCCTAAACGACACCAGCTCTCGCTCGCAGTGTCCATGTCCCTGATGGTTAAAGGACCGTCACAAAATGACAGAACTATGTTTAAATGAATAATTATTGACATGACAAATTAATAACAAATAATTTAGCATATACATATGGATGTGTAATTATTACATTGTTTTAGTATTTAAATCAAGTATTTCCTTAAGCATTACAGAATAATCTCAGTCATGTATTTAGACATTTTTTAAGGCATTATTCTAAGTTTTTTGTTCTGATTTTTATAGTATTGGCACATATCCAAATTTACAATATCAGTATTGGTATCGCGCCATGTTTAACAGAAACTCATGGCTTAGTGCCCTGGTGAAATTTCATAACTAAAGTGGGGAGCTCTGAGCTCATGTTTTATTCAGATCTGGACAGCATGAAAGTGCGAAAGATGGAGAGATGAGTTTATTCTCTGACCTCAGGTCGTTCTCTCTCTCTCTCCCTCTCCCTTACTCCATCCCTCCCATCCCCTCTCTCTTTTCCTATGTATCCCTGTTCCATCTCCCCCCTCCTTGTATCTCCCTTTTTTACCCTCTTTCTATCTCTGTCTGTTCTCCGTTATCTCTATTTCTGCCTCCTGCTCCATCTCTCTCCCCACCTCTCTCTCACATTCTTTCTGTGTACCCACCCTTTTCTCCCTCTCCTATCTCGTTTATGCCCCTCCTTCCATCTTATCCCACACTTCCTGTCTCCCCCTCCCTCCCTTCCTGTGTTGCCCTCTCCTTCTTTCTCTTTTTCTCTTACTCCATCCCTCCGTATCCTGTCTCCCTCCTTCCCTCCCTCTCTCTCCATCTTTTTCCCTTCTTCTCCCCCCCACATTCCATATCTCCCTCCCTTCCAGTCTCCTGCTCCCTCACACCTCTTTCTCTTTCGCTCTCTCCCTCTCTCTGATCCATTCACAAGCTTTGCTCCGCTGGTGTAAGTTACACTTTGCCACAGACGTCCAATAAAGGCCAGATCATACGCACTATGATACGATACCGATATTGTAAATTTTGATGTTTACCGATATGGTACAAATCTGATACAGTTTCTGAGTCTTTCTTAAACGGAAAACAGAAAATGATGCTTTAAAAATGCCTGAATACATGACAGATTATTCTGTCATGCTTAAGGAAATACTTGACTTAAATACTGTTTTCCTACTAAAAATGTAAACGTAATAATTACACCCATATTATATGCTAATATTATTTATTATTAAAATAACATCATAAATTATTCGTTTAAACATAGTTGTGTAATTTAGTGACGGTCCCTCGAACATGGAGATTGTGAGTGAGCGCTGGTGGTGTTAAGGAAATTAAACCGTATAATGGTGTGATCTGCTTTTGGGTCGTAGTGTGTTGCGTTGCTTGTTCTGCTCATTGTCATATCAAAAAGTAAATGTAAGTGTGTGCATTTACAGATTGGCTCCATAGATCGTCTCAATGCCACCGATACCCGGTCCAACAATTTGAATCGTTATCGGACCGATATGCGATCCACAAATCAGATCGGTGCCATCTCTACTTATAATTCACATGTGGTATCTGAAATGCTGAAAGAATTTAATATAGAGTACTGTGCAAAGGTTTTAGGCAGGTGTGAAAAAATGTTGTAAACAAAGAATGCTTTCAGAAATATAAATAATGATTGTTTATTTTTATCAGTTTACAAAATGCAAAGTGAGTGAACAAAAGAAAAATCTAAATCAAATCAATATTTGGTGTTACTACCTTTTGCCTTCAAACCAGCATCAATTCTTCTAGGTACACTTGCACAAAGTCAGGGGTTTTGTAGGATTATAGTCATTATATTATTTTGTAGGATTATAGGATTATAGATCTGTGGTTAGTTCTCCAAGATGTTTGGAACAACCTACCAGCCGAGTTCCTTCAAAAACTGTGTGCAAGTGTACCTAGAAGAACTGATGCTGTTTTGAAGGCAAAGGGCGGTCACACCAAATATTGATTTGATTTAGATTTCTCTTTTGTTCATTCACTGCATTTTGTTGATTGATGAAAATAAATGATTAACACTTCCATTTTTGAAAGCATTCTTTGTTTACAGCATTTTTTCATACCTGCCTAAAACTTTTGCACAGTACTGTATGTGAATAAATATCATTCTATCATTCATTATCGTTGTTTAACTGCTCATAAAGGTTTATTTTCATCTCCGTTAATAATGTTAGAAATGCTAACTGGAAGGTGTCACAGATTACTGATTGTAGGTTATTTGTTGTCAAGGTAAATACTTAAAATCACTTCAAATTAGCTGCTCAAGCTGTTTACATTATCCATGAGTAAGAGAAATGAGTTAAAACTCCAGCAAATGGTATAATGAGTTATTATTATAATCAAATTATTCCTTCTATAAGACCATGAGTCTATTTTTAGCGGTGTTAGTTGAGTGGTATAACCTCCACTGGTCAGCGTGTCTCCATCAGAGGTCGTCTCAGTTCATTGTTATTTATTATTCATGTGCATGCTCAGGTTTTTTAAGACTGATTGATTGGCTTTACTGACACTCCCCTTTTGGGAAAACAAAATCAGTGGAAAGTGATCATGCCGTTTTCTCGTATAGCGAATTTTGTCGCACAACTGATGCTGCGAAATTGAGGCTGGGATTCTGGAGTAGACGTATCAGTTTTCTCTACTTGTGTCGGTGTCTTTTAGATATAGAATATTCTCATGTATAGCAGGAAGTAGTATATACGATCACTCTTACAAACATACAAACAGACTTTAAGATTGGAAGGAATGGCATGAAGCACATTTGTTAAACCTAGAATAGCCTATTAAATATGATCTCTACTCTGGAAGCAGCATTAAGAGAGTATTAAAGGACGATTTTGATCATATCTGGTTCATATCATCCAGAAATGACACATCAATTTTATTCATATTTTGTCATGTTTAAACCGATATACTGATAATACTGTATAAATGAATTTAAAATGCACTGCTTTGGCCCAACGAAACCGCCTCTGTCCTATTGCACCACAGAAATCCTCGCTGCTTTCTGCACCACAACCTGGTGCTACTAAATTGGAACTAATAGCTTCAAATGTGAACTCTGCTTTTGACCCATCCGTTAAGCAGCAGTGGGCAGCTGATGGGCAACACCCAGGAGGTAGTGCTTGCTCATGAGTACCTTAGTTGTACTTTTACCAGTTCGGGAAATCGAACCAGCGACCTTCCGATCACAGGCCGAACACCCTAACTGTTACGCTGCTAACAACCCTTAAGTTAGGCTGCTTTATTGAAATCAATGATAAACAGAACAGAAAAAATTAAATAAGAACAAAAATTTGATTTTTTAAATAATAAAACATGATAATACTATTTTTATGCTTGCTTGTTGGACAGTAAGTGTTACATGTGTTGCAAAGGTAAGAATTAATGAAAGCAACGTTGGATTTGTTTTACTTTCACAATAATTACTAGTGTTCGTGCATAAGTAAGAATGCATGCCCAGTTGTTTCGATCTGTGTGTGTGTGTGTGTGTATGTGTATGTGTGCTGAGTATTTATGGCATTGTGGGGACCACACTTTTATCTGTTTTTTGGGCTTTGTGGGGACATTTGAGAGGTCCCCATGAGGAAAAATGACTATGTAGAAAATGTGCTTGTTTTATTTGAGAAACTAAAAGAGGTAAAAGATGTGCTTTTGGTTACTGAGGTTAAGGTTAGGGTTAGGATTAGGTGTAGGTGTAAAATTATGTACTTTAGTTATTATGGCAGTCTATGGAAAGACCTCACAAAGATAGTAATACAAAGATGTGTGTGTGTGTGTGTGTGAAAGAGAAAGAAAGGGTGTGGTTCCTCCTGAGAGGAACACTTTGTCTCCACAGATACTGACTCCTCTGCAAAGAGAGAGAAAGAGAGAGCGAGAGAGAGAGGAGGGGGAAGTGTCTAGAGATGAGCTTGTGAATGGCAGCAGTGGGAGAGGGCAGGGCTCGCTCTCTCTCTCTCTCTCTCTCTCCTAAGCCTCTCTTTTATCCTGCCAATAATCCATAACACTGCACCTCTGAGCTGAGCTTCCAAAGGGCAGAACAGCCTCAGCACTACGTCCAAATCACATGTGACACTCACACGCAGCATCTTATTCCTCCTTTAAGTCCTGAACCATGTCCTGAATCGCACACCTGACTGACGTGATGATGATGATGTTGTTGTTGTTGTTATTATTTTAGCATTACATTTTGGGTGGGGGGGAGTCGTAAGCAGATAGAGAGGACGTTTGACTCTGCATTCGCAGTAAAGCTGCACAGTAAAGGCAGGATGACTTGGCAAGTTGGTCTTCGGGGAAGAGGCCGAGCCCCCTGCCTTTTGGGAGATAGTGTGATTGTGTGTGTGTGTGTGTGTGTGTTGAATGCAAATGTGTATGAATGCATATGTGCAATCTGCTTTTATGAATATATATATGCATGCATCTGTGTGTATGTGTGGGTCTGTATATTTGATTTTGTGCATGCATATCTGTTTGCTGTATATGGCTGTGTGTATATAATCTGCTTTTGTTGATATGCATGCATATAAGTGTGTGTCTGTGTGCGTATTCATGCATATGTGCTTATATGACTATGTATGTGCAATCTGATTTTGTGCGTGTATGTGTATATCAGCACGTATAAGGTTGTGCATTCCCATTTTGTGGATATGCATGTATAAAAGTGTGTGTGTGTGCGTGTGTGTATTTGTGCATGCATTTTGTGCTTACATGGCTGGGCATGTGCAGTCTGCTTTTTTTGATGTGTGTGTGTGTGTGTTTTTGTGTGTGTAAGTGCATTTCTCTATGCATATATGCTTATATGAATGTGTATGTACAATCTGCATTTGTGGATATGCACGCATGTGTGTGTGCTTTAGCCCTTATAGCCTGCAAATTCCAGGTATTAGTATAATAACTCCATACACACTAATCTTTAATGCAGTGCGTTCATTCTGTACACATAATGACAGAGGGAAAATACCGCTTTAATATGAGATAGATGCTAGATTAATTGTTATTGTGCTTTAAAAGCCTCCATATAGTGTGTGTGTGTGTTATCAAAATGTACATAGTGTAAGACAACATCTGTGAGCAGCTGCTGGTGCTTTATCACAGATATGCCTGTCTGGTGTGTTTACATGTGAGTGAGCGTGTGCACATGTGTGATATCTGCAGCACAGCGGTGAAGTGGAAGATAATTCTTCTCAGAAAAATGCTGAGTGTGTCGACGATGCCGTAAACAGAAACAATGATCTGCAGATCAATGAGTCCAGTGTTGCTCAAAGTATGAAACAGCATTTTTCATCTTGTATCCTAAAAATGTTCAAATCATTTCTTCGCTTTTGGGGATTTTTTTTAAATCCGAGGCAGTACAACTCATCCGTTTGTGGTCAGACTAGCTCGCCTCCAGCCCTCACCAGATCTGAAATATGAGCCGGATTGTGTTTCAGCATTCAGGACAGACATGTATTGACCGCTTGCATGAAGGAAAAGACAAACGGTTGTGAATTCATCCTCGTTGTCTCTCGTGTTATTTTATTCTGTAAAATAAAACTGATTTGTGGGTTAAACTTCTTCTCTTGTCCTAAATGTGAGCAGATTCTCTCAAACTGTCTTGATATTGAGGTCAGTATATTTCCTGGAGGTGTCATGTGACGGGGGGTTGGGGGGAAACGTCCAGGGTTAATAAAATAAAAGCACTTTTCAACTGCCGGGATGGAACTGTGGAGTGCAAAGCAAGCAAACGTTGACCGATTTTCAGAATTCTGACCAGCACACCTGGACACCTGAAATGGGGATAATAGCGTCCTTCATGGACAGTCGCACCTGGAAACCCTCGACCTCAACAGATGTGCTGATTTGGAGAACAAAGGGGTCGTGTACAGGGTCGAGTTGAGCTGAGGACATATCATAATTTTGTTTAAACCCTCTGCTGGAAATGACATGGTAAATCTCCATTGGCACCACAACTTAGTCCAAGACTAGGCTTAATCCTCAACTGGGAAATTGGCCTTAGGGCTAGTTTCTTGAACACAGATTAGGCCTAGTCTTGGACTAAACTGTAGTATCAATGGAGATTTGCCATTCAAACTCAAAGCTAGTTTAGAACTAGGCTTGATCCTGGACTGGGAAATTGGGTTTCAGTGGTAAATCTTCATTGGCACTGCAACTTAGTCCAACACTAGGCTTAATCCATGAGCATAAGCATTGATTAGGCCTTGGACTAAGTTGTAGTACCAGTAGATATTTACCATTCAAAATCAAAGCTAGTCTAGGATTAAGCTTAATCCTCGACTGGGAAATTGGCCCTTAGGGCTAGTTTCTTGAACATGGATTAAGCCTAGTTTTGGACTAAATTGCATTACCAATGAAGATTTTAATTAAGGCTTAGGCTTAATCACAGTCTGGGAAACTGGCTCTTAGAAGTGACCTTTTTGTCTCACAGTTGTCTGTTTAATATGCAAAAATGTTCAAAGATGACCAGCTTTGTTTTGAATATTTATATTTAGTGAATGAACGAAAAAGTCTGACCGAACTGCGTACCTCATGCTGAATAAAGAATAAGAACGACTGCAGATCCGTCTGGGGCTGCAAAAACCGCTGACACAAGCGCCACAGTCCAAAAACGAGAGAGAGAAAGAGAGAGGGTTATAAAATTGCATTGACAGAATAATGCAGAAGAACAACAGTAGTGTGTCCTCAGATGTCAGGAGAACAAGAAAAAGTGTGTTTCAGAGACGGTGAAAAATGCATTAAGCCACAGACTCATTGCTCAGCCATTTTTACGCAACAGGACAATGATGCTCAAAGATATAAATACAGCCTTTATTTTTACTCTCTAAGTGAG
>JAVGVS010002979.1:0-10278 GCA_032718565.1 Distichodus sexfasciatus
TATATATATATATATATACACACACATCGCATGCTTTCAGATGGAGTGGCATTTACTACACTGAGCCGTAGTTTACTGACAAGCTATGCAATATTGTGTTCGTTATTGGAGATGTATCGCCACATATACACATATACATACACATCTATCTATCTATCTCAGACTGGGACCTTACAAATGCTTGCTCCACCATTCTGCTGTGCTCAGGACCCTGCTGCTGCTCCCTTGGTCCTGTTGTTGTAGTTGCAGGCTCTTTGATTGATTCCCTTAATAAATTAAAATGAATAGTAATTCACATGTATGCATTTTTACTGGATGTTAAGCCTGCCCAATATATTGTGTCAACAACAATATTGTGATGCGTGTATCCGCGATAGTCACATGCCAGAATGTGCAAGGTTAAGGTACATTAACACTAACATCATAGAAGACAAGTCTGGTATAACGGATAGAGGGACGTACAAATTATGTCCAGAATTTCACTTTAAAACAGCAATCACTATGAAAGAAAGAAAATGACATGCATATAAATTTACTTGAATATATATTTATACATATTTATAGATTTAAATTCATAAAACAGTATTTTGATATTAAAGCTACTCAAGAGAGGTATTTTTTTCATACTGCAGTTTGTGTTGTAGAAAAGCAAAATGCAATGTCAGTTTTTTCCAATGTCGTGCAGCCATAAATGTCAAACTGACCAACTTGGCACTTGATTAACAGGACATTTAATTTTAACTAAGCCATTACTTGCAGTAAAACTTACATGCACTTACTTACTTACACTTACATACCTCATATTGCTGCTAATACATACCTCATATTATTATGATAACTTTCATACTGTCTGACTGCTATATAAACCTCAACTGTGATAATCACTTATACTGGCTGCCACATTTCACTGTCCAATATCACATGCTCTACTCTGTCTGCTACGTATAATGCTGCAGTTGCACTTGGCACTTTAAAAATCATCTCATTGTACCAGTTCTGTCTTAGCACATATGCAAACTCAGGTAAACTATGCACATGTAACTTTATTTTCCTTTTTGTATTATATATAGTTTATTTTTACGTTCTGTTACCCCAACATCCTTATTTAAATTAGTCTTACATTTGTAACTTTGTTTTGTGTCTCTTGTTTTTCCCTTGTCTATTGCACAGTTAAAAGAGCGGATCAGGATACATTTCACTGCATGTTGTACCTGTATAACTTGCACGTGACAAGTAAAGAATCTTGAATCTTGAATGTACTGCAATGTCCCCATGATGACTTGAAATTTGTTGATATTTGTATAAATTTGTTTAAACGTGCATGAGGTAGTATTTAGTAGTAGGTGTACACAAGCATGGACCAGTGCTGTTTTTGATCACCATGCTACGCATGGACCAGAACCGAACCAAAGGTCCAAGTTTCCTGATGGCCCCAGGATAGTGAAGCATGAAGTGGTGCTTTGGCATCAAATGCCTGTCTGGATAAAGCTCCAAAAACAGACTATGGTGTTCCTCAATCAGATGCTGCAAAAATATAATTGCCTCTGCAGTCAAGGCTGGAGAGAAAATCAACTCCATACAGCTAAGTAATGAAAGTATTAGTTCCCAGTGTTTCTCGCCTTCTGGAATCAAATCCCTTATCTTAAGAGGGAGCAACCTTAGAAGGCACCACGTCTGTGCTGCTGTTTGTCTCATGGCCCCATCAGGGTTTTTAAGATCCTGAGGTTTGATAACAGATGGCTTATTGTGACTCAGAAAAAACATAATCAAAGCTTGTAAGTCTATTATTCAGCTGATCAAGTGTCAAGAGTTTTTGTTCAATCAGAGAATTAAGAACAAGCTTGATTTCGTAACCTCCAACCCCTTCTAGAATGTCATGCATGACATCAGGAGTTACACTGTCAGTTACGTGGTAGAACTGAAGTTTATTGAGTGAACACTCTCTTTTGATGCCAGTTTCAGTTGGGTTATTCTGAAGTAGATCAGAGTGGTAGTTAATCCTGTTGCGCATCACTGACAGGTCCTCAACTGTCTGTTCTCTCAAAACCTCTCTTTGAACCCGACACCATCAACACACAGTTCTCCCTGAGAAACTTTCTGTGTAGCCTAGGACGGAATTAAGACCCAGGTTATCCCCACAAACCTGTGCAAAGCCTGCTTTAATAGTACCCTTGAAATGTTTTGTGTGAACCTGAACTCCTTCCAATTCCAGATCCTTAATCTCAGACACAACTGGATCTAAGACAGCATTTATTCCATAAGTTTTTATGTCATCCGTCTTGTACACTGCCAACAAGAACTGAGAGTTTAGGCTGGAGAGATACTCAGGTCGCAAGCATTTAAGAGTAAAATAAACAAAGCCTAGCTTGTGAACTGAGGTTTTGGATCCAAGTGGATTGACCATCTCGCATTCATCGTTGTACAGTACAAGAGGAATGGACAACTCTTTGGAAAAGAGTTCACTGGCTTTGAAGATTGTGCCGTCTCTAAAATCTTCAAGAGCAGTGCTTTCTTGATTTTGCCATTCAAAGATCTTGTCCATTGTTCCTGGACTTTCTAAAACCAGCTTTAGCAAAGGCCTTAAAGGAATTAGCTGAAATGTATCTCGGACTGGAACTTGTTTTACAGTCCCCATCAACGTGTCTCTCTTTTGAGTATATGAGACACCGGGGAAAGGCACTTCTTTTGGATGCACAAAGCATCCAGACTGAGTAAAATATTGCATTTGCTTGTACTCTGACTCAAAGCCCCAAAATGGTTGAGCTGCAAATGCAAAATGTTCTAAAAAAATTCTGGCTCTCAGGACTATTGATGTGGCCTATCGCTCTTAAAAAAGAGGTAGTTTTTCTTTGTAGAGATTCAACATCACTGACAAGGCTAGATGTGTGCTCTACCACACAATTAACAGCACTCAATGTCTGGGAGGAATTTGACCTTAATTTTGCTAAAAACAATGCTACTCTGTCTCTTATATTTTCCTCCTCAAACTTATCACATTGTTCTTCAGAAATTTCATCACATTCCTCATCACTCTGTTCAACAGCTTCTAAAACTGAATTTGATGAATAGTTCTCAGGCTCAACCAAAGGGGCTTCCTCCATTTCATTTCCAATTTCATTAGCATGCTGCAGTAGGTGTCTTCTAAATGATCTAATAATACTGAACGTGCGATTACATCCAGTTTGAGCACACTGAAAGTATGTGGATGTAGAATATACACGATGTACAACTCTCAAATGTGAGAAAAATGCTCTGATATCAGATCCCAAAGACCTTTTGCATTTAAAGCAAATGCACCCCATGCTGTCTACACCTAATACCTTGTACTTACATCAAGCACATTCTTAAGGTACTTCTTGAATTTTAAACAAAGTCCAATAATAGGAATAAGAGAAGTCAGTGTGACATCATCTAAAAGGAGGAGGGTTTCTTGATCGATCTTCTCAGCTGTAAGCGAAAAAAAGATGCACAACATGAAAGTATTTTGATGCAGATGACCATAAACAGCAATTGTTCATGTACAGTCAGCTTTTGTGTTAAACAAATATTGCTTCGAAAAATTATTGTCCAAAAGCATTTTGTCTCATACAACTAAAAATAAACTTAAAGGAGAAGTCCACTTCCAAAACAAAGATTCACATATAATGTACTCACCCCCTTGTCATCCAAGATGTTCATGTCTTTCTTTCTTCAGTCGTAAAGAAATTGTTTTTTGAGGAAAACATTTCAGGATTTTTCTCCATATAATGGACTGATATGGTGCTGCAATTTTGAACTTCCAAAAGACAATTTAAATTTGACTTCGAACGATCCCAAATGCAGTTGTAAATAATCCCAGCCAAGAAAGAAGGGTCTTACTGTCACGGCCGCGCCGTCCTCGGCGGCCGTGCCACGTTCACGGTCCCCGGAGTTTGAGTCGAGGAGGTAAGTCTGTTCAGATCACGTTTCGTGCCCTCCTTCGTGTAATAGGATCACGCTAGGGTTTTATGCGATCAGTGCACTTCATTAGCCTCGCTACCACCGGTTCTACGTGTTCACTTGCATTTCCTAGTAGCGCACCTTGCTTAGATCGCTTCCTACCGGTTTGTCTTCACTTTGTGCTCTTCCTGTATAGTTCACGGTGAATTGATCGCGCCAGCACTTTTGCTCTTTGATTCGCCTAGCTGTGCAATTTATTAGCGCTTTCGTTTCTATTGGTTTATTGCTGACGCTTCGCTTCGTTTATTATTTAGCCCAGCCGATCCGAGGCGTTCTTTGAGTTCTTCTCCCTCATACTTTTCCCCCCGGCGTTGTGTGGTGTTGTTTTGTTGGAGCCCTGGATCTCGTAAGACTCTTCCGTTTGGTTTTGTTTTGCTCCGTGTGTTTTTTCATGTGTCTGCTTCGGCGTTGCTCCAGGCTCGTATGCCCGCTGAACGCAGTATGCGCCCCGCTTTGCTTCGCTTCTGGGCTGCTTCCTTTTAGTCTCTGCTTCAGGACGCCAGGATCCGCTTCGTTATCCTTTGAGGGACTCTGAGTCCACTGTTCTTGTCCGGGCGGAGACTCTTCGCCAGAGGACCTTCTTGGTTTCGGGCTAGCACAGCGTAATGCAGCTCCTCCCTCAGATACGGTTTTTCCTCTTTGTTTGGACTAAGTTTCACCGACACAGAGTTTTTGGTTTTGGCCTGGATTTTGTGATTTTTGCATCACTTTTGTGTTGGCAAATAAAGACTGTGTTTTCGGTACCTTCACTGTGTCTGGCCTCCACCCCTTTTTGTCTTCGGCCACACAGCGCCTAATTCAGAAGCATGAAACTCATGGAATTGACGCGTAGCGGAGGTGACTGCCATTCGCATGGCGAGATGCAAACATCTGGGGCGCAGACAACAGTCGCAGTTAACATTCCCCACTGTGGCCCTGGAGGGAGGTCCCACAGATGCTTCGGTCCCAACCACGGCTACCACACCCCCAGCTCCTCCACCACCACCAGCTGCCCGCGCCGCCACCAGTGCTCATGGCTCACCCCTGGCTCCCTACGCTGGTTCGCGGCGTCACATGTATCCTTCCGGAGAGGTATCTGGGGACCTTGAAGGTAAAGTACTTTCGTCAGCGCAGAGTTATATTTTTCAGAACACCCAGAACTCACCGACGCACAGCGTGGTCTCTACCTCATTCAGTGCTTAAGCTGGACCGCCATGGACTGGCAGTAGCTACATCTGGGGGAGAGAGCCCGCCGTGAACAGAGCCCCACGAGGCCTTCCTCCATTTATTCAAGTGCCACCTTCCATCACTCCAAGTAGGCGCCTGGCAGCAGTCGGCTGGGCTGGAGCCTGCCAGCTGTAGGGCTCAGCACATGACTATTCTTAGCATTTAGAGTGCTGGCTGCAGAGGCCTGGCTGGGACGAGGCGCCCAGGCCATCTGGTGTTGGTCAGCGAGGTGCAGCGAGAACCGCCTGCCGGATAAATGGCCTGGGACTGGAGGCGCTTGATGTCAATATGACCCTGACAACACTCTAGGAACACTAGCTCGTGATTCCTCCGAGCGCCTGCCACCCAGCCTTCAGCCTGCGCCCCTGCCCCGAGGGGACTTATCAGCCGAGCCTATGGAGCTGGGGGCTCTATCGCTACTGCCCTCAGAGCACTCCTGCAACTGCATGCAGTTTAGTAATGCCAGGGTGTTTGTTTGTGCAGGGCCAGGTGGGCCACTGGAAGAAGGATTGCCAAGCTAAGAACGTGACCAGGTGACTGTGTCACACCCAACCAATTTGTTATCCCTGTTCAGTTGCGTGTGTTTAATTCTGTTCTGTCTGTGTCTGCCCTCATAGATTCCGGATCGGCTGGGAACTTCATCACACAATCCCTGAAAATCCTCCCTGTCTGTGCTCTGTGTGTCCTTATGTAGCTACCCGGGTCAGGGTCCATGCCCAGACGGCCACCTTTGGGGAGGTGCGCTCTTAGCACCACATTCAACCCGTCACGCTTCAGATAGGCCCCTCACACACAGAACAGATCCCGTTTATTGTATTGCCGCACGCCACGCACTCACTAGTTTTAGTGCATACCTTGCCACGTAAGACACAATCCCCACCTTGACTGGCTCCCCATCACAAAGTTCTTTTCCTGGTCTTCCTCCTGCACACACACCTGCCTCTCACACCCCAGGGGTTTGCTCCACCAGTCGAAGCCCCACACCGCAACACTTTAGTGAGGTACCTCGGTCACTCACACATGACTCCAGGAGGTCTTTCGCTACTTAGGTGATCACCCTTCCTCCGTCCCCATCACTTTACCGTGGGCCTAATGAGGTCACGTGAAGTTTACCCACCACTGCCATTGATCCCAGGCGACCATCGAGCGGGTTCGGGGCTACCATCTTTACCGTTGACCCCTCCGGAGGCGTATAACCTGGTGCGGGTTCGAGCGGGGATCTAGTGGAAGAGGCGGCTTCAGCACCGCCTCCGGCATTACCAGTATCACGCGGATGCCGTGACGGGTTACCAACGCCTCTGTATTTCTTGTGAGATTTGTGAACGATGTCCTCCGGGACATGTTAGACTGATTCAGTGGTCTATATAGACGCCCACATTCTGATTTTCCAAGACCCAAAGTGTCTTGCAGGAACAAGTCTGAGTGGTGCTGCGCTTGCCTCACACCAGCTGTACGTAAAAAGCTGGTGTGAGTCTCACAAACCCAGGTCTCGGCCACCGACTCAGCGTCAGGGGATCTCCTGCAGGCGGAAGAGGCTAAGGTGCACGGTGTCTGAGTGGCCTGAGCCCACATTTGTGTGAAGGAGTTTACAGAGGTTCCTGGGTTCGCTAACTATTACCGGCGCTTTATCAATAAATATAGTATATACGCTCACGTCCCTCCTTCTGCAAACCCAAAAATGCAGTTCACCGGCCCGGGAGGCCTTTTTAAAATTTTAAAGCACATGTTCACTTCGGCACTTTATTTATATCGCCAGATCCAGAAAACCCGCAATCGCGGAAGTCGATGCCCTCGAGGTAATTAGGGCGGTCCCATCTCAGGCCTATGCGGGCAGGCAACACCCATGCGCTTTATTCACGGAAACCGACAGAGGCAGAAGCAAGAACTAGCGATATCGCTAATCGCGTAGCTGCTTTGCTGTCATATGCTCTCGAGGAGGGCGGCACTTGGCTGGTGGAGCGCCATCCTTTGTAGTCCCTCACCACCACCCCAAACTTGAGTATATCCGCAAGCCAAGAGGCGGAATACCCCAGGCGCAGGTGGGACGCTGTTCTTGCTAGGTTCAACTTCATCTCAGACGTCCAGGTAAGGACAATGAGGCCGACGCTGTCCTGCCACCGACACCCCCTGAAGGTTCCATGAACCTGCCCATCCTCCCACCTCGGCTCCCAGTCAGCCCGGGATTACAGAACTGACGAGGAGATAGCCAGAGAGACCCGGCAACCCCGCCCTCCTGGCTGTCCTCCCTCGGAAGGCTCCATGCATCGGGGCGTTCATAGGACTAGGGTGATAGAATGGGCCACACCACACTAGCTGATGGACATCCTGGGCCACCACCCAGAGGTTATTTAACGCAGTATCAGGCCCTCCTGAAGAAGGAGGTGCGGCAGCCGCTGGCCCCTGCTCTGTTTGTGCCCACAAAGAGCTCCCTGCCTTACCTGCCGGAAAATTATCCCTACCGATTCCAGGCAGACCGCGGTCCCATTATAGCGTGACTTCGGGCCACGGATCTGCCGGAGTCGAAGCGAACACGGTGATACTGGTGGTCGATAGGTTCTCAAAGGTGCTGCCGCTTCATTCCGCTTCTATTCTCTCCCCGTTTCCAGGTGGCGGAGGCACTGTTCCAGTTCGTGTTCCGGGTTCTACGGCATCCTGAGGAGATCCTGTTCGACCGGGGTCCCTGTCTACTCCCCAAAGAGTGTGAGGAGGCGTTCATGGAAGCACTCCAGATTGGCGTCTGCCTGGACCTCCTGGGCATCACCCCCAGTCTAACGGCCAGTGCAGGAGCCAAATCAACCAGGAGCTCAGCAGGTTCTCAGGCTCACTGCCACAGCCGGCAGCATGACCAGCAGATTCTCCCAGGCTGAGCACGCCCAGAACTCACTGGGCGCCACCTCCGCCACCGCCCACTTTGAGTAGGTTAAGGCCAGCCTGCCTGTCCTGGGACACGAACTAACCGAGGCACCTGGTGACAATTGGTTCCAGAGTGAGCGTGTCTGGGAGGGGCTCACCTCTATACAGCGAAAGAAGTTCATGCTGAACAACAAGCAAATCGGCCGGCGGAGAAAGGGTCCCTCAATTCAAACCAGGATGCATCAGTGTGGCTGTCTCAAGGACTTGGTCTCAACCTCCTTTGTCCTAAACTGTCTCCCAGCATGTGGGTCCCCTTCTGTTGTCCCAGGGTAAACCTTGCATCCGGCTACAGTTACCTCCCATATGCGTGGTGCACCCTGTGTTCCATGTGTCTCCTCAGGCCAGTCACCATGGGATCACAGAGGGCGCCAGGCCGAGACCTCCAGGGTGCACCTGCTCACAGGGTCCGTGGTCTCCTGGCTCCCGGGAGGCGGAAGGAGGCCTGGTGGCCACTCTCAAGCCGACTGGGAGGGTTACGGGTCCCAGGAGAGAGGAGCTGAGTCCCGCGCGACGCCCCTAGTCGGGAGTTGGATTGGAGGATTTCCACCTGGCGATCGATTGCCTGCCCCCGTCTAAGGGGCTGCCCTTCCAGGAATTTTGCCCCTTCGCCAAGGTTGCAGAAGGTGGTTCTGGACGCCTGGTGGTCATGCCCTGGAGGGGGGGTACTGTCACGGCCGCGCTGCCTCAAGTGCTGCCACGCTCACGTCCCCGAGTTCTGAGTCGAGGAGGTAAGTCTGTCTTGGGATCACGCTTGGGTGCCTCTCGTGTGTATTAGATCACGTTAGGTTTTATGTGATTGTGCGCATCACCATAGCTCGCGGGCCCCACTTCCGGTTCTACGGTTCACTGCGGTACTTCCTAGTAGCAAGACTCTTGCTTAGGATCGGCCTCCCACTCTCCGGTTTTTGTCTCACTTTGTGCGCCTTCCCTGTATAGTTCACGGGTGAATTAGATCGTATGGCCAACTTTCGCTTTTGATTCGGTTCAGCTGCGCAATTTATTAGCGCTTTCTGTTTCTTTATTGGTTTATTGGTTTGATTGCCCTGTTTCATTCTATTATTTAGCCCCAGCCGATCCGAGGCGTTCTTTGAGTTCTTCTCCCTCATACTTTTTCCCCGGCGTTGTGTGGTGTTGTTTTGTTGGAGCTCCCTGGATATTCGTAAGACTCTTCTGTTTGGTTTTGGTTTTCCCCGTGTGTTTTTTCATGTTTCTGTTTACGTTGCTCCAGGCTCGTGCTGCCCGCTGAACGTGGCGCTCCCGGCTTTGCTTCGCTCTGGGCTGTTCTAGTCTCCGCTCAGGACGCTCGTGGATCCGTCTTTGCTTATCCCTTGGAGGGACCTCGGAGTCCACTGTTCCCGGTCTGGCGGGAGACTTTCGCCAGAGGATCTTCTAGTTTCGCCACAGCGGGGGCACGAGCCCTCCCCGTATTGGTTTTTTTCTCCTTTTTTGGACTACTTTTGCCGACACAGTTTTTCGTTTTTGCCTGGATTTTTTTGTGTGAATTTTGCACTGTTTTGCGTTGGACAATAAAGCCTGTGTCTTCACCTTCACTGTGTTCCGTTCCACCCCCTTTTTGTCTCGCCACACAGCGCCATTCATGACACACTGTCAACTTGCCATCTGCAATTATTGTTAAAAACAAAACAAATGTTGATTTACATAAAATGCTGTACTTTGCATACTCAAATGCTGTTATTTATTTTTATTTTTTTTCAGAAAGAGACAACTCAGCATGAGTGAGTTCATTCAAAAAAGAAATCCCCCATGCACTCCTCAACAAGCAGCCACTATAACAGATGCCATCCTGAGTATGTTGGTAACTGACATGCGGGCAATGTCAATGGTGGAAGACGAAGGATTTTAAAAAATGATTGGCATCGTTAATCCAGGATACACACTTCCATCACGGACCCACTTCTCAAAATTAATGGAGAGAAAGTACCAGGAGGCCTTTGAAAAAGTTAAGTCTGCTTTGAACATCACCAACAGCAGAATGGCTTTAACTGCTGATATATGGACAAGTGTTGCCACTGAAGCATACCTTGGCATTACATGCCATTACATTGGAAATGACTGGAAGATGACATCTGTCTGCCTTACCACCTTGCCACTGGAAGACAGACATACCGCAAACAACGCTGCAGAATGGCTGGAAGAAGTAGTAGTCAAATTTCAAATCCC
>JAVGVS010002980.1:0-10278 GCA_032718565.1 Distichodus sexfasciatus
CACACACACACACACACCAGCTGAGATTAGTCCTCACTGTCCTGCCTCTATAATGCCAGAGTCAGTGGGGAGCCTGATATCTGCTGTACTCCACACACACACACACACTCGTCTACAAGCTGGAGCAGGGTGAAATCTCTCTAAACCTGCACACAAAGCGCTTTTGGGAGTTTACGTGCTGGTGGTGCTCCACAGTGAAGTGAACAAACAGCAGTATAAAGTACCGTGCTAACGTCTTGAGCCACTCCTCATGGCGAACAGTCCTTGAGGATGGCACCTTGCTCATGAGTACCTGAGCGGTACCTTTACCAGACCGGGACTTGAACCGCCCACCTTCCTATCGACTCCTTAACCGTTACCCTGCCCCAGGCTCCTAACACTGAGCCGCTTCACATCTTCATAAACGCACCGCGTGGGCTCCGAGCCCTCCTCCAACATGCTTCACACTGTACATGATCATACTGACTGCGTCTCTAATCGTACATCTTCTCTGCAGATCTCTTCATCTCCACGTCTCCCACATTAGATCAGTTTATCAACGAAACCTAAGTTGACAACATCGGCTGTGCAGAACACTGGCTCATTTCACCATTCGTCTCTCCCTCCCTCTCTCTGCTATAGATCAAGTCGTCCTGAAACCCCCACACTTTCAAGAAGTGCTGAATACAGATGCTCATGAATATTAATGAGGCGGGACAGTTGGCCTCTTGTCGTCAGTGATTTTAATCACCATTGAGACGCGTGGTCAGTGAGTCCACCAAACGGCCAGCACCACACGTAGCGCTGCTGGAGTTCCACACTCTCCTTACGACCGTCACATATACTTGAGTTTGCTTGAGTATAACGGCCACAGTTAGAGAGCAAGGCACAGAGCTCCGTTCTTCACCTGCACTACAGAGTACCACACTCATACACGCTGCAGCGCTGATCGGGGCACTTCAGCTGCACTTTAATTCACCGGTCATGTCACATGCGTTTTCTTACCTTTGTTGAGACATTTAAACTGTATTAAATACTGAAGAAATGAGGAAAACCCAATGAGGTGATGTTTTGCACAAACACACACTCAATAAAAGGTGTAAGAGCGCTGACCACAGCGAGGAAGAATACGTGGGTTTTAACTGTTCTACACACTGTTGTAATGTTGTTATTTGTACATGTTACTGACTGTAGTTTTCTCCATTTCACTGCTGTTATGATATTAGTACGTATTACCGACGCCCTCTCAGAGCTAACTTTATATAACACTACTGAGGGTGTTTTCACATATGGTCCTCTTTAAAGGAACCGAACTCAGTCCTCTAGTTAATTAATAGACCGCCTGTTTAGAATTCTCATATTCAACTGCTGAAGACCATACGCACATTCAGTTCAAACTGATCATTCCACAACCAAAATTGCAGTTAAGATTCCGTATGTAACTATACTGTCTCCCTTTCCACCTCTAGTCCAGCGTTTTTATAGTTTATAGTCTCTATATATTTTTGTTTACTGGAGCCATGCCGTCTCATCTCTCTGTGTATGTGTATATCACAGAGATGACAATTAAATTAGTAGAAATGACTCGTCTGTTTTAATACACTTTCTTTGGATGCTTTTTAAAACTGCTTTCTGGAAGATTACGATCTGTCGTAATGAGTGGGAAGTCGGCGTTCTATTTATTTAGATACGGCCGATTATGTTGAAAAACTTCAAAAATATCAATTTTTCTTTTTTGGTCTTATATGAAAGAAAAGGTCTTCAAAATGAATCTCCAAAAGTCTCATCATGGAAATAATTGTGAAAATGTACTTAAATGGCTATTTAAGTTGAGTTGCAGCTCTTAAATCTTACAAAAGAATGTCTAAAATAAATGCTGTTTTCGCTTTATTTGATAAGTATTTAATAAATATTTTGAAATAATTGAAGCTTCAGTCTGATTTAATATATTTTCCTAAGTATCTAAATGCCTGTAGTAAAATTTTGTTGTTGAATACTGGGTGCATCTCTTTGGATGCTATGGATTGTTAAAGATATCAACAAAAAACTGACGAAAAACTTTAAATGCGATTTTCTCGGTTTTTCATTTGGAAAATGGTGCTGCGATACCATCATTCAAACGATTGTAACTTGACAACTGTTTAAGATATAGATTGATATTGATATTGACCAAGATATTGATATAGATATTGACCAAGATATCATTTTAAAGCTTATTTTCTCATCGTTTCAATGATACCAAAAATTCAGTTTTGAGTTTTGGGTCACTGTGACTCATTTTGCCAGATCAGGTCACAAATGTATTTGTGCTAAAACAGTCAAAGTTATTGGGCCTCACTCAGCAGCCGTTCTTTAAGAAGACGTTTGTTCTTAAAACCAACATTCACCACTTTTTATTATTTTGGATTTTTCCTAGAATCTACGGTTGAAGAGGAATCTTCCACACAACTTACTTCAAGCAGGTCGGTGGAAAACATTAACTTACTGGGTTTCTTCAGGTGTACAGTTGAGAACAGCTGAACTCTTATGAACAGACAGAATCTGAGATTTGTTCTAACCCATTCATTATCTGAACCACTTCACTCCTGTCTGGGTCAACTGGACTGGAACCTAACCTGGAACTACGGGTGTGAGACCCTGGTGCCAACACCCACATTCATACCAATCGGGACAATTTAGAGTAGCCATTCAATCTAAACCTCCTGCTTTTGGACTGTGGGAGGAAGCTGAAGCACCCGGAGAAAACCCACACCAACACGGTGAGAGACACAAAGTCCACACAGAAAGACCCCGGGGTTCGAACCCAGCACCTTCTTGCTGTGACGCGTCCACCGCGCGACACCTCTAAACACGAGTATTTGTTACGCGTTTGTGGTTAAACGGTAAAAGTCCTTGCGTGTTGTTACCTCAAACTGTTTAACCAGGTTGTTGAGGCTGGCGTTCCTCCTGCAGCTGTCCTCCAGCAGCGCCATGCCACGCTCGTACTGGTCGATGTAGGTGGTGAAGAGTCCGAACTCGGCCCGGCGAGACAGGAACACCTCCACCAGCCTCGGCCCGTCCTCCCTGAACACAAACCGGGAGTTCATCATTTCATTCTCCAGAGACACGGAGGGCTTCCAAGGACGAGTGCAGCCTCAAGGAGGAGACGCTACACCTCGCCATTTATCTTCACTCCACCTCACAGACCAATGAGGAGCGAGCAGTCTCACACACACACACACACACATCAGTCTTCTAAACTGAAGCAGACATGATATAACCCTACAGTACCACGCTAGCGAGTTCACACTGCAGCTGGTCATGCACCCAGTACATAATGTGTCCCTAAACTTCAGTCGGTGGTGTGTGTGTGTGTGTTCTCACCACTGTTTGACGCGTGTGTCCAGCTCAGTGTAGATGTGTGTGTGCAGCTGGTAGATCTGGGGGAGAGTGCTGACGATCTGCTCCAGTCTCCCCTCCTCCATCAACCGCTCACCGTCATCACCCACTGCACCCTCCAACACCACACACAGATCCTGCAGACAGAGAGAGTATTAGTCATCGTGAACTCTCACTAACACACACACTCTCCCGGTGCAGGTGATCATCCCCTGAGATTCCACAGCAGCTTCACTCATGACTCAGTGTGTACTGATCTCCATTTCTCACGGCTCTCCTAATTCACTCCCCGTAGCAGCGCGTGGCCGTGAAAACGCTGTCCTCTTCACCGTTATAAACACCTGCAGGAACCGGACCACGCTGACCACTCTCACCACCACAACACACACACACACTCCATCATGTGGGAAACAGGCTGCCACATGAAGCTGAAGTCATATTTGATATGTTTCTGTGTGTGTGTGTAGTTGAGAGTTGGTTGTGGTTGTGTTGAGAGCTGTAAGACGTGATGCTCCTCCTGCAGCAGGGTCACTACACGACGTGAGAAAAGCCTGATTCAACACTGACATGATGAAGGTGACTCCTCCTCTCCCTCACCCTCATCACACACACACACACAGACTAATCACATCTGCATCTCTAAACCAACCCTACCACGTCACATAAATATTAATATCATATCAGTTACAGCGTGATCAATATCAGCACGTGGAGCACTATCAGATTCATGAGGGCTGTAACAATACACCGGTACATGTAGGCCTGCAACAAATGATTATTTTTGTAATCGAGTAATCTATCAATTATTTTATCGATTAATCGAGTAATCTGCTTTTTTTTGTTTGGTGTTTTTTTTTTTTACAAAAATGACATTTGTAACAATACATTTGTTATCAGGCTTATTGTAGTGTGAGTAGAAGTTAGTCATATACGCTTTATGTTGTGTTCAATTGAAAATGAAGAAACATGAAGGTCAAGGGTCATTTTGAACCAATTTGGCCAATAAAATGAGTTGCTTTTGGCCTTTCTGGAAGAGAACCGCATTTCCCACAATCCCCCGCGCACGCCTCGGAGCCGCGTCACAATAAAGGGTTCAGCGCGTTCCGGAACGAACTATGAACAAATCGATGGGAAAATCTGAATAAATGTCTGTATTGTGAGTGGAACGCTGGTTGTTGTGGTTATTTATCAGCTAAAATATGTGTTTTGTCTGTAATAAAGGGGACGTTTTGACGGAAACGGAGCGTTTTAGTGAGTAATGGTGCTTACGCGGGGGCTCATACGTTCACAAACACAGTGTTTACATCGCACAAAATGTCATTTATGCATTTTTACACATTTACTTCTGTTTTCGTGCACACAATATCTCACAAATACCTTCACATACAGAGGGATCTATTCTCGTCTTGATCGCGCCACTGAAAACATTGTGGGTCATTAATAAGCGTCTGTGTGAAACGCGAGCGACGCATGCTGTAGAGAATGAAATGACTTAAACGAAGCTTCGATTCTAGAAAATTTGCCTCGACCATTTTTTGTAATCGAATTATTTGAGTTATTCGAATAATTGTTTCAGCTCTAGATACATGTTGATATGATGATTCAACGATCGATCTGCCAACAGCATTCAGACGTGAACACGTGAACCTCGATACATCGATCCACATCAATCCATCAATTCAACGATCATGAGCCCACAGCATTGATCCAAAAGGAACACATCGATCAGACTTCGTACACATTGTAACATCACTCTATTTTTATTCAAAGAGCAGAGTAAAATGTCCGTTCAGGAATAAAAATGTTAATATTTGACTTACTTTTTGTGATTTGATATGAATAGAAGTGATGGTGTTGAATCAGCACACAACATTATCTCACATCGGTCAAATGGAATCGTATCGTAGCTGATTTTGTGACTTTATGAATCGTATTATGATATTGCATTGTGTTTGTGCTATTTTTAAATCTGCCAGGTTGTGAGATCAGCATTAACGCCAGCTCCAGCAAGCCCGTGTGTTGTGTCTGGGCCCAGCGTACGGGCAGCGTGTGGAATTGTGCAGGTAAACGCAGGTGAGTGATTATAAGAGCAGCAGCACAACGAGGTGCGATATGCAGATGAGTTTGGGGAGGCGTGTGAACTATTAGCATTCTCTGGGGGAGTGAAGTGATCAGCAATTCTACCGAGCTTATTTTATTCAAATGAAGTCATTATCCTGCTGAATATAAAGTAAAGTCATTTACATGGGGACGGCAGCCCGCGCCTCTCTGGCCCCTGATCAACCAGGCCGTATGACTTCATTATGATCGCATTATTCTTACTCAACAAGGTCACCGTGGATACAGCGCAGGTTGTGGGGATACACACGGCGCTACAACACACACTCTCCGTAAAAAAACTCTTCCGTAAATTACGTACACTGTGAGTTCTGCAGTGAGCATCACGTTACCCCACTTTAATTCCACACACATTTAGGCCATGTCCACACGTACACGGCTATTTCTGAAAACGGTGGTTTTTCTATGCGTTTTGGACTTTCGTTCACATGTAAACGGCGTTTTGGGTCGGTGAAAATGGGGAGTTTTGAAAACTCCGTTTCTGCGTTTAGGTGTGGACAAGAAAAAGGAAGATTTTCAAAAACGGACCATTTCGCGTCATACTGTGTGCCACTCATATGACGTCACAGTACGAGCCGTATCTACACTGGGTTTTCATCTACAATGCCCGACGCATACAAAGTACCACTGCTCTCAACCTTGTTAGAAGTTTTGGGATGTTTATACTTAGGCGTGGAGTTACTGTCCATCCAGTGTGAAGGACGTAGACGTCAGAGTCAGCTTCAGATGCTACTATATTCAACACAGACACCGTCTCTACCCTGCACCAGTGTCGTGGCCGGTTTTGGACGAGACCCGGTCGGAACAACGGTTGGTGGGACAACTCTGCAAAGGAGCTCATGCTTCCACAAGAAGGGCGAGAGAATTTCCGCATGTCGGGGACCTTGGCATGCTTTTGACAGTGTTTTTTGCGACTGCGTGTGGACGGAGATATTTTTGAAAACGTGCTTGTGTGGAAGCGATAAAAAAAAAACTAAAAACGGAAACTCTCCGTTTTTTAGAAATACCCGTGTACGTGTGGACATGGCCTTATTCTCACCACCACTCCTCCTACAGGTTTTGTTCAGTGTAGGCTGTTGTATATATGTTTTTGATACGTGCACTCGTTCGTGAGTTCTGTCCATTTTTACATCCGTATTTTCCTCATGGATTAACATGGAGCTCGCATTTCAACGCTTTACTGTGCGACCGCCATTTTTCACAAAGCCACAAATTTGATGTGATCCGAGTACTTATGAGCCTCTTTGTTTATCTGTAACCGTCGTGACCCGCACTCCTCTTTTTCATCCTTTTATTCTGTCATTTATCTTCCTCAGAGGAACCCAGGTGTTTTCTCCCATTAAGAACACGTGTGATTCAGGACTCTTCCCTTGGCCTGTTTTCACACGACAATCAACACGGTTCTCACGCCACCTCAGACCACCTCGCTGAACACACATCTCCATCTGTTTCCACCCGCACTCGTCTTTTTCACGCTTTTATCATCCCTCGTTTTAGGCATTTTCATCTGCTCACATCACCGCTACACAACTTAAGCAATCACACGGGGATTTTCAATTTAAGCTACAGAGCTTTTGACTCTCGGTGTAGAGATCTCTCTGTCCTCTGTGTTTTCTAAACACACACACACACACACGCAGCTGCAGGGAGGGAGGCGGTGTGGAGAAGACAGCGTTCCTGTCAGCAGTGTCTTGCTAATGAAAACAAATGAAAGCTGCTATTAGATCTAGAATCTCCCAAAGCAACAAACACAACCAACATGCAACCTCACCTGCCTGCTGCAGCCCCTCACACACCCTCCCTGCCCCTCTCCCTCTCGAGTGTGTGTGTGTGTGTGATCTGTACACATGGAGAGAGAGAGTTAGAGATGATGGAGATATGGCTGGCCAATGCATCAAATGGCACGGTAGGAACAATATTTATAATGCATCATTTTAGCATAAAAGCATAGTGATATATTAATTTTGCAGATTTAACCAAACCGTTCGTAGTGTGTGATTCCTGCAGATTGAGGCACGTTCTGAACACGGTGGCGTACCGGGAGGTCGCTTTATCCGATTCTTTGGATTCTGAGCTAATGTGCATAATAATTTTGAGAACTCCTCCTAATCTAATTAGCTGATTAAGGCATGTGAGGTATTCGACGAATCTGTGGCTTTAGGCTGATACCGAAACAGAACGCTTGGTAGGGATTTCACAAAGGGGCAGCTAAAGTGAGTGAATTAACTGCAGTGATGTGTAGCTTTTTTTGGTTAAACAGCAGTGTCTTTTCGCTGCTTTGGCCCAGCCAGCATCAGTGGCACCATTTGAACAATAGGGGGCACTATGAATGCTAAATCCCTATATGTGACCCTCCACGGTCACAAAATTTGCAAAATTGAGTTATGTTTTCATGAAAGGGCATAAATCAAGCCTCAAAACGATACCTATATGGAATGAATGGGACGACGTATGACTGAGATATCAACATTCAAAGGAGTCGGGTTTCTCCTGTCACGCCAAGTGAGAAACGGAGAAATCTGCCTTTGAAGTTGACTATCGCCGTAGCACTCACAGACGCTTGGTGCGGTCGCGGCTACGTTTGCATTTACGCTAGCCTACGCTGCATTCACAGCCACACGGATAGCCTACCTGCGTTAGGTTAACTGAACTCGGGAGACGGAGATGGATTCCGGAGAAATATCTTCACGCTAGTCAACCAGTGGATTTAGCGTAAATATTGAAGTAGAGCGGTCAAAACAGAAACTTTTAACATTCTGCTGGAATTGAATTCCTCACCTCAAGAAAGTCACGTTTTTAGGATGGAAAGGGTAAGTTTTTCAGTTTTTCAAATTTATTCACAACAGTACAGTATAGACCTTCCACTGTTTCAAAACACTAACAACAAAAAATCCAACATTTTACCCCACGCAACATAAACGCACGTTTTTCTCGGAAACCTCCGTTGCGACAAGCGACTGTTTTTGCCGTGGAGAGTCACATATCTTAAGAATGGTCTGATTTTGGTGAAAATGTGTTAATTTTTGCTTGGACCCCGCGATATTTTTAGATGAGGTTTTTATGTTTAGGCTATAACATGGTTTAACAATGTGTTGAAACATTTTTATTTTTAATTAGCAAATGCTCTTAAGTATTTAAGTAGTATTTTGAGTAAAACTGCATAAATACATTGTGATATGGATTTTGAGTCATATCACCCAGCCTGAGAGAGAGAGTATGCGTGTGTATTCTGCGTCACTTCTTGAAGAGCACGCTGTTAAAGCTGAGGAAGTCTCACTTACTGCAACAACACTGATAAACTCCACTAACACCACTCCTGCCTGTGTGTGTGTGTGTGTGCGTGTGTGTGTGTGCGTGTGTGTGTGTGTGTGTGTGTGTGCGCGTGTGCGTGTGCGTGCGTGTTTCTGGGAGGATCTACCAAATTCTTATAGACTGCCGATGCTCACGAAAGCCCTGAATACAGAAGGAAAAGCAGCACTCTGTAGAGCAGTGATAAGTGAAGCAGGTAAAGGATTGATGTTGACAACACACACAGCTCACAGCGTCACACAGCTGATGTAAAGTCCCACAGAGGAACGTTAAAGTCCGTCCACTGATACCACGTTCATGAGGAGAAGTTTAATGGACATGGTATCAGTGTTTATGGGGAAAGTGCTCCTTTATCATAACGTGTGTAGATGTAGATTTTGAAGGTGAATAGAGGTTTAACTCACCTCCTGCAGCAGCTTCAGTGTCTTCAGGTGTCTGTGAGAACAAAGATGTTCAGTGAGCACACGTTGAACTGAGTTTCATATTTTATCCTGCATATATACTCATATCATGATAAGTCACTCCGTATCCTGATGACATTATATATCACACTACAGCATGGAGCTCACATGGAACAGCAAAGATGCCACAAGTCGCCTGACTCGTTTTTACACTGTTTTATTAGTGAAACCCTCATTTCAGTGGCTCTCTAATATACCAGCGCTTTTTAATGTTAAAAACTGTAAACAGTAATGTATATATATATACTGTATATATATATGTATAACGCTGATGATGTCAAAGAGATCAGTCAGATACAGTAATGTGATGACTGATGAATAATAATGAACTAAAGCTAAACTCATCATCAGTGTCATTAAAATCTTAGATATTCAGCTAATAGTTTGTAACTGGATTGTAGTCATAGTCAAAGTTATTAATATAACTTATTAAAATCATTGCCGTTGCAAGAACGATATTCAGGCCAGAGCTCCAGAAGAGTTGTGTAAACGTCATATAAAATGTGAAGTATCTGATATTATTTTCATTGGTTTGATGTGAGAAGGTCAGCATGGCAGTGAGATGAGGCGTCGTCTGTAACACGGCTCTAAAGAGCTGCTGCTGCTGCTGATGTTCAGTATGGAGACAGTGGAACATTGTGTGTGTGAAGAGGAGAGAGATGGTGTGGGGGATGATGAAGAAGGAGACTGATGAAGATGTCAGCTGCTACATCAACTCCAACCCTGACCACAGCAACACCAACAACATGTACACACTGAACATCTTCATCTTCCTTATCACACCATCCGCCATCACAACAGTCTGATGTTACTGTACGAGTGTAGATACACACACATCACACACACACACATCACACACACACACACACGTCACACACATCACACACACATCACACACACACACACATCACACACACATCACACACACACACACATCACACACACATCACACACACATCACACACACATCACACACACATCACACACACACACACACAAACACACATCACACACACACAAACACACATCACAC
>JAVGVS010002982.1:0-10274 GCA_032718565.1 Distichodus sexfasciatus
ACTTATTTGCACAAATTTGAACATTGAATGTATAAAATGATAAAACACTGAAATATATATATATATATTTTTTTTTTTTTTTTTTTTTGCAGTGCCACCACTTATTTGCACAAATTTGAACATTGAATGTATAAATAAACTGGATTCAGAACTGTCATATCATAACTGTTAGAACTGCACATCCAGTGTAAAAGTCAACTTCCACTTGGTAGGCAATTCTGCATCCAAACTCTCTCCCTGTCTACCTCTACCTCGATGTTTAATTCTAGGTTAAATTTATACTTATTATTATGTCTAGCTTAAAATGTATATTTTTTTGTTCTCTATTTATATATTGCTTATTCCATGTGCCTTATCTGTTCTTTGTTCCCTATTTCCTGCACTGTTATAACTGGAGCCACGTCGTCTCGTCTCTTTATGTATCTGTACAGTATATAGTAGAGATGACAATAAAGCTTACTTTGACTTTTGACTTTGACATTTTGTTGCTGCTAACAATGAATGATAATCCACACTCACCTAAAAGTCCCATTAGTTTTATATTTTAGCCACATAAGAACCTACAGTTTTTCTCAGGTGCTTAACATTATGACAGTTTCCGGTGGTGCCACGAGCAGGCAGCAGATAACAGCGCTCCAGCAAAATCGGGAAAAAATGCACAATTCCACTGCCTAATCTGCTGTCGAGGACGCTATGAAGTCTGGGCGAGACGGCGAGGTGCACCTGACCGAAATGCAAGCGCGAGGCCAAAAGCTACCTGGCCCGACCGGCACTTCCATCTGTCCTGCTCTCCAACGTCCGCTCACTGGACAACAAAATGGACTACCTGTGGCTACAGCAATCAAGCCAGTGTGAAACAAAGAACTGCTGTGTCTTTATTTTCATGGAAATGTGGCTGAACGCGGACATTGCAGACTTGGCCATCGAGCTAAACAGGCTAGCATGCTACAGAGCAGACAGAGAAGCTCCGAGGCAGTTTGTGCGTGTACATAAACAGACTCTGGTGCACAAACTCTGCTGAAGTGGGTCATCACTGCTCACCAGAGATAATTTTTGGTCGTAAATTGTCATCCGTTCTACCTGTTGAGAGAATTTATTGAGTCATAGCTGTGCACCTGCCCCCTAGCACTAATGCTAACCTAGCGCTAGCTGAATTGTACGAGGCTATTAACAAGCTCCAGACCGCACACCCGGACAGATTTTTCATGATTGCCAGTGACTTCAACCACACAAATCTGAAGTCAGTTTTTCCCAAATTCTACCAACATGTGCCCTTTGCTACGAGGGGGGAGAACTGCCTGGATAAAGTCTACACCAATGTGCGTGGTGCCTACAAAGCAGCAGCGCGCCCTCACATCAGCTCTTCTGATCATGCTATAGTGTTGCTGCTGCCCACATACTCATCACTGTTGAAACGCACGAGACCTGCCAGGAAAACCATCAGAGTCTGGCCCAGTGGAGCTGTCTCAGCATTCCAGGTCTGTTTTGAGTGCACAGACTGGAATGTTTTCAAACAGGCGGTGATGTACGATGGCTTAGTGAATCTGGACGAGTTTGCAGAATCTGTGACCTGCTACATCAGCAAATGCATAGAGAATGTTACCGTCTTAAAGAACATCACCACTAGAGCCATCAAAAAGCACTGGTTCACAGCACAGGTGCATGCACGACTAAGAGAGAGAAATGCTGCTTTCCGGTCTGGGAATAAAGCTGCTCCCAGAACAGCCAGAGCTAACCTCTCTTGCTCAATCTAACAAGCAAAGTGAGCACACACAAAACAGATCCAGAACCACTTCAATGACACAAAAGACTCTCGCAGTTTATGGCAGGGCATCCAGGCTGTCACTCAGTACAAGCCAGCACCAAGCAACTGTGAGGGGGATGCCATACTCCCTGAGGAGCCGAACAAGTTCTACGCATGGTTTGATGCACTGAACAACATGCACACGCAAAGAAATCTTCCTGACAATCGTTCCATCACTCTGACCCCCATCACCATGAAGTGCTTTGAAAAAACTTGTCATGGCACAGGTGAAAAGCAACCTCCCCCACTCACTGGACCCACTGCAGTTTGCACAACCAGGTCAACTGAGGATGCTATATCCACTGCACTTCACCTTTCCCTCTCGTACTTGGACAATAAAGATGTCAGATTGCTGTTCATACACTTTAGTTCAGCATTCCACATCATCATTCCCCAAAGACTGTGTGTGAAACTGAGTCAGTTGGGACTGAGCACCTCACTCTGCAATTGGATACTGGATTTCCTGTCAGAGAGGCCTCAGTGTGAACATTTCCAGCACCATCAGACTGAGCACAGGAGCTCCTCAGGGCTGCATTCTCAGTCCACTTCTGTTCACACTCCTGACCCCAGACTGCACCGTCCTGCACAGCTCAAACCACATCATCAAATTCAGCAACAACGATGAGTTGACGTGCAGAGATGAGGTTCAGCAGCTGGCTGCCTGTTGCAATTAGAACAACCTGTCGCTGAATTTGGACAAAACTAAAGAAATGATTGTTGGCTTCAGGATAACTCACCCCACCCACAAACCACTCAGCATCCAAGGTTCCACAGTTGAGACTGTAAAAAACACCAAGTTCCTGGGAGTTCACACCTGGAGTGGCATGCTGTTCACTGCAGACCATGAAGCAGCGATTGTTCAGATGGTGCTGGGCAACAATAGTCTCTGTTTACAGGAAATACAGGCTGCTGTAATTGCAGAACACACAACATATCACCATATTCATTCAGTCCGTTTGTCAACTGAGATATCAATACGTACAGGTAAAACATCACTATATGAGTTGTCCACTAAACGTTTACTGTAACTCTGTGCATCACTCGGTATATCAGAGACTAGTCCTGTTGTATACATCCCAACAGTTGGGCCATATAAATCTGGAAAGTTTATTGTATTCCTTGATGAGATTTACATTGCACTTCTGGAGTCTGAAGGAAGAGAAGATGCTACGGAATAGATCATGCAGAGTAAATCACATGCCTTTTTTATATCACATGACAAAATTAGTTTTCTTGATTTTTGTGTTTTCATAATAAAACCACTTTTCCTGCAGGGAAAATGGGGAGTTCTGCCAAATTTGTTAGTGTTCTGCAGGCTGCATCGACTGAATTGAGAATGTGGTTATTGTTTTGAAAAAAGTAGTTAAGCGCCTGAGAAAAACTAAAACTAAAATGTTTGGCCAAGGTCACTTTGTAAAAGTAAGAGTTTAACCTTTTAAAGCCAGACATTTCCTCCTCTGGTGTTTTCTTTTTCGCCAAAGGGCATGTCACATGTCTTTATGTTTTAGATCATTGTAGTAATTTGTTACTCATTACAGTCGGTTCCATTCTACTGAAACCAAGAAATTATCATATTCCCCCTGATACTATTGAGATGTTGAAGAGCAAGTATGGGCCAAGACCACAGATTGTTAGACTTTATTAAAATGCTTCATTACTGTATTCTTTGTGCATATTCTCATGGACATAATTTGCCAAGAGTAAACTGAAAAGTCCACTTCTATTGTGTTTGATGACATTTGAGTTTTCTTGTTTATGACTGAAGTTAACTAATAGCTTAGAGAGACTTATATCACTGGTCACTTTCTAACTGTTTCCACACAAATTATTGAAAAATATTGCACAGACTCTGGTTCTTTACTACTGTTAAAATATCTGCACAAATGTTAGCAATATTTTTTAAAAGATACTGTTTTTATTAATATACCGGATATAGAAATTTTCATATTGAACTGTTTCTAACCTCTTGCACATTCAGTGTAAAAGTCAGTTTCCTCTTTTGTAGATAATACTGCATCCAAACGGTCTATCTACATCTAGTTCTAGTTCTAGCTTAAAGTTATGTTTAATATTCCATTCATAGTTTAAAATATATATTTTGTATTCTATTTATATATTGTTATTCCAGGTGCCTTATTTGTTCTTTGTTCCCTATTTCTTATTGCACTGTAAAAACCGGAGCCACGTTTTCTTGTCTCTCTGTATATCTGTACAGTATATAGGAGATATGACAAAGTTTACTTTGACTTGACTTTGACTTTGAACTACATTGACCATGCCGTTAGTTCAAGTTGTCATTTCCAAATAAATGTAAGCAAATCAGCAAACTTTTTTTGCACAACAGAAACCATGTTGTCATTGCTTGCACATCACTTGTCATTGCTAAAGGATTTTTGCAAAACACTAGTCACAGGGATCATTAGGTAACACCAAAATCACATCGGAGTGTCTAATTAAGCAATTAACTTCAAAATAGCAGCAGCTGCTAAATCCCAAGCCCAAAACACTACTGAAAATGAGCCAAACATGGAATTGGTTGCCCTCCTTGCTGCAAATCTAACTCTCAACCACTCAAAAGTTGCTAAGAGGATATAAAAGTAGTAATAATGTGGTGTAATTTTAAAAAACAATGAAACAAAACTGGAGAGGACGTGGACGTGGAAACAGTGGGCAAGGTCAAAGACAGAGGTCAGCCATAAAATTACAGCCGCTGTCATTGACCATGTTCATGGTCATGTATTGTATCAATTATTCGAACATTCAAGAGGGAAAATACGTCTGTAACATTCACCTGCTGTAATTCAAATATAGACCACAGTTCTTGCAGTTATCAGATTTATGTTTACTGCAGTAGAAACATTACATATTTATAGGCTCAAAAGAAGACCTGCAGCTGGCGGGAGTGGCATGCTGTTCACTGCAGACCATGAAGCAGTGATTGTTCAGATGGTGCTGGGCAACAATACACTCTGTTTACAGGAAATACAGGCTGCTGTAATTGCAGAACACACAACATATCACCATATTCATTCAGTCAGTTTATCAACTCAGATATCAATACGTACAGGTAAAACGTCACTATATGAGTTGTCCACTATATGTTTACTGTAACTCTGTGCATCACTCGGTATATCAGAGACTAGTCCTGTTGTATACATCCCAACAGTTGGGCCATATAAATCTGGAAAGTTTATTGTATTCCTTGATGAGATTTACAGAGCACTTTTGGAGTCTGAAGGGAGAGAAGATGCTACAGAATAGATCATGCAGAGTAAATCACATGCCTTTTTTATATCACATGACAAAATGTGTTTTCTTGATTTTGGCGTTTTCATACACACCCACTTAAACCACTTTACCTTCACCGAAGAAGTGTTTTAGTACTTTGTTGCTCCCTCTGTATGTGTACTGATTTTACTGCAGTGAGTGAGTATTTTGCCTGAGAGTATTCACTGATTGCCTGTATGTGTCTCCTGTTTGACTGATGTGTGTTGCTGTTTGAGTGGGTTATGCAATTTTGCAATAGCTATAGTGTTTTGATTCACGTAGAGGGTTTTGCAGGGAAAATGGGGAGTTCTGCCAAATTTGTTAGTGTTCTGCAGGCTGCATCGGCTGATTTGAGAACGTGGTTATTGTCTTGAAAAAAGTAGTTAAGCGCCTGAGAAAAACTATAAAATAGAATGTTTGGCCAAGGTCACTTTGTAAAAGTAAGAGTTTAACCTTTTAAAGCCAGACATTTCCTCCTCTGGCGTTCTCTTTTTCGCCAAAGGGCATGTCACATGTCTTTATGTTTTAGATCACTGTAGTAATTTGTTACTGATTACAGTTGGTTACATTCTACTGAAACCAAGAGATTATCATATTCCCCCTGATACTATTGAGATGTTGAAGAACAGAGAAGAAGTATGTGCCGAGACCACAGATTGTTAAGAGTTTATTAAAATGCTTCATTAGTGTACTCTTTGTGCTCTCATGGGCATCATTTGTCAAGAGTAAACTGAAAAGACCTCTTGTATTGCGTTTGATGACATTTGAGGTTTCTTGTTTATGACTGAAGTTAACTAATAGCTTAGAGAAACTTACTTAAGTTTAACAGTAACTTGAAAAATGATTGTCATATCAGGTCTTTATTTCCTTGAGGAACTGTTATAAGAGCAGGAACACTCACATGGCCCCATATTATTTCTTGTTCTTTCTCTTTCGGCTTTTCCCTTCAGGGGTCGCCACAGCGAATCATCTGTCTCCATTTAGTCCTATCTTCTGCATCCTCTACCCTCTCTGACTTTATCTCCAAAACATCTCACATGAGCTGTCCCTCTGATGAACTCATTCCTGATCCTATCTATCCTCGTCACTCCCACAGAGAACCTCAACATCTTGAGCTCTGCAACCTCCAGCTCTGCCCCCTGTCTTTTCCTCATTGGCACTGTCTCCAAACCATACAACATCGCTTGTCTCACTACTGTCATGTACACCTTTCCTTTCATTCTTGCTGAAACCCTTTTATCACACATCATACCTGACACTTTTCTCCACCCATTCCAACCTGCTTGCACATGCTTCTTCACCTCTTTTCTACTCTCTCCATTGCTTTGGACCGTAGACCCTAAGTACTTAAAGTCCTCTACCTTCTTTACTTCTACACCCTGTAACATCACTGTTCCACTTGTGCCCCTCTCATTTACACACATGTATTCTGTCTTGCTGCGAATAATCTTCATTCCTCTCTTTTCCAGTACATATCTCCACTTCTCTAGTCTTTCCTCTACCTGTGCTCTGCTCTCACTGCAGATCACAATGTCATCTGCAAACATCATAGTCCATGGAGACTCCTGTCTAACATCATCTGTCAGCCTGTCCATCAGCAAAGCAAACAAGAAGGGGCTTAGAGCCGATCCTTGATGCAAGGATCAGTTTAAGATGGCGCGGCCACGTCCAGACGCCTTCCCGACCGCTCCGTACAGACTGTGCTCGTTTTATGTTATTTATTTGTTTTTTTCTACTTCTTGTGCACAAAAGTCACCGGGGTTAGTTACCTATGACAGTAGAACACTACTGGAGATAGGAAATCAGATTTCGCTTTTAATTTTGACGGATTTTAAGTCTGACCCCTCGTGGCCGTCTGAGATACTACGAGGCCCGGACGACAACAATGGACGCGACGCTGACCCGCAGCGCAGAACAAAGAAGCGCCGGGGGAAACGTGGCGGCGTCCGCAACAGAATGAGAGAGCGGGCTCATCGCACACCACTCCCGAGTATCCTGCTAGCTAATGTTCAGTCACTGGACAACAAGTTGGACGATCTACGGGCCAAAGTTACTTTCCAACGCGACATGAGGGATTTTAACATGCTGTGCTTTACTGAAACATGGCTGACCCCCACCATGCCGGACCGAGCTGTTACGCCGTCGGACTCATTCTCTGTGTTCCGCATGGACAGAACGGTGGAGTCCAATAAGGCTAAAGGTGGAGGAGTGTGTTTCATAATTAACAACAGGTGGTGCGATGCACGGAGTGTTTCTACTCTCTCCAGCCACTGCTCGCCTCATCTGGAATACCTGAGCATTAAGTGTCGCCCCTTCTACCTGCCTCGCGAGTTCACCTCGGTCATCGCCATGGCGGTCTACATTCCACCCCATGCGGACACAGGTACAGCTTTATCCGAACTGCACAATGTGCTGTGTGCGCTCCAAAACAAACACCCGGACACAGCGCTCATTGTAGCAGGGGACTTTAACAAGGCTAATCTCAGACAAGTCATGCCGAACTTTTATCAACACGTTACATGCCCAACAAGAGGAAACAACATACTGGACCACTGTTACACACCGTACAAGCATGCTTATAAAGTTTCTTGCCGGCCGGCTTTCGGAAAATCTGACCATTCCGCCATTTTCCTCATACCGGAATATCAACAAAGCTGTCGTCGTGAGGCTCCGGTCATGAGGGAGGTGCAACGCTGGTCTGCCCAATCAGAGGCTACGCTGCAGGACGCGCTCGATGACATAGACTGGGACATGTTCTGAGCCTGCGCAGACGACATCAACCAGTATGCGGATGTAGCAGTTAGCTTCGTTAGCAAGACTGCGAACAAAGTCATCCCAACAGTGAGAGTTAAAACCTTTCCTAACCAGAAGCCGTGGGTGGACAGATCAATTTGCGCCGCTGTGAATGCCCGAACTGCTGCTTACAACGTCGCTCTCACTACCGGCGATGTGAGCTCTTATAAAGCGGCCTCCTACAAACTTTGCCGCCGGATTCGAGTTTGCAAGCGCAACTTCAAACAGCAAATCGAATCGCAATTTCATCAGGGAGACGCACGAAGCTTGTGGCATGGACTGCGCACTATTACAGACTATAAAGCTAAAGACACCGCAATGATCGGCGCCGACTCTGCATTTGCCAATGAGCTGAACGAGTGCTACGCCCGCTTCGAGGTTAGCCAGGCGGCTACTACTACCAGCCAGCCGGTGACTGAGGACGGTGACGTCATCAGCATCGCAAAGCATGACGTCCGCGTGGCGCAGAGGCGGGTGAACACCAGAAAGGCAGCGGGTCCAGACGGCATCTCCGGGCACCTGCTGCATTGCTGCGCAGACCAACTTTCAGGTGTGTTCACCTCCATCTTCAACGAGTCTCCGGCGAAGTCCGTGGTCCCCACCTGCTTCAAAAAATCCACCATCATCCCCGTGCCCAAGAACAACAAACCTTCATGCCTGAATGACTACCGCCCTGTTGCACTGACATCGGTAGTTATGAAGGTGTCTCCCACGTCCTGCACACCTCCCTCAGCCACGTGGACAAGAAACAGGGTAACTATGTGAGATTGCTCTTTATCGACTTCAGCTTATCATTCAACACAATAGTGCCCTATAGACTGTTTACCAAGCTGAGAGACCTAGGACTCAACACCTGCTTGTGCACGTGGGTGCTGGACTTTCTCACAGGCAGATCTCAGGTGGTGCGGGCAGGCAGGTGTGTCTCCAGCAGCATCACCACCAACACAGGAGCTCCTCAAGGGTGTGTGCTTTCTCCGCTGTTGTACTCACTATACACTTCGGACTGTGTGGCCACTCGTGACTCCAACAACATTGTCAAGTTTGCGGACGACACAGTGGTGTTGGGGTTAATCTCCAACAATGATGAGACGGCCTACGTGGACGAGGTGGAGAACCTGGCACTCTGGTGTCAGGAAAACTGCCTCCAGCTGAACGTCAGCAAGACCAAGGAGCTGGTGGTGGACTTCAGCCAGAGACAGCGCAACTACAGACCCCTCACCATCAACGGTGCTCCGGTGGAAAAGGTGTGTTCGTTCAAATACCTTGGCGTTCACATCTCTGAGGACCTGACATGGGCTGAACATATCAATGTTCAAGTCAAGAAGGCAAAGCAGCGCCTGTATCACCTTCGGAAGCTGCGAAAGTTTCGGGTTTCCCCCGCTGTTCTCAAAGCTTTCTACTCTGGTGCTGTGGAGAGCATCATTACACAGAACATTCTGTCCTGGTACGGGAACAGATGTGTTCAGGACCAGAAAGCCCTCCAGCGAGTGATCCGGGCAGTGGAGCGCTGCTGCACGTCAGCCCTCCCTTCCCTGCAGGACATTTACTCCACGAGGTGTAGGACCAGGGCAATCATTATTGTAAAAGACTCATCTCACCCAGGAAACAGACTTTTTCATCTTCTGCAATCAGGCAGAAGGTTCCGCACCATCATGGCCAAAACAGAGAGAGACTCAGGAGGAGTTTCTATCCTCAGGCCATCCGTTTTCTGAACAAGGACATGCCCTTTTAAGTTCTGTTATTACATGCTACTAATACATACCTCATATCATTACGATAACTTATACAGTAATTGTCCATGTTATTACATGCTGCTATTACATACCTCATATTGCTACGATAACTTATACTGTCTGACTGTTATATAAACCTCAATTGTGATTATCACTTATACTGGTTGCCACATTTCGTTGTCCAATATCACATGCTCTACTCTGTCTGCTATGTATAATGCTGCAGTTGCACTTGGCACTTTAAAAAATCATCTCATTGCACCTGTTCTGTCTTAGCACAATTTTGCAATCTCAGGTTAAAAACTGCACATGTAACTTTATCTTCCTTATTGTATAATATATAGTTTTATTTTTTCGTCCTGTTACCCCAACCTCCTTATTTAAGTCAGTCTTATGTTTGTAAGTTGTATTGTGTCTATTTTGTCTTTCCCTTGTCTTGCACAGTTAAAAGAATGGATCAGGATACATTTCACTGCATGTTGTACCTGTATAACTTGCATGTGACAAATAAAGAATCTTGAATCAATCCCACCTCCACCTTGAACTCCTCTGTCACTCCTACAGCACACCTCACTGCTGTTTCCTCTTCTCTCTCTGCCTACGCACACGCCTTCCTCGTCTCCTCCGTCGACCAACAGTAGCCCAATTTCCACCGGCACCCCGTAGGTCAACAGCAC
>JAVGVS010002983.1:0-10272 GCA_032718565.1 Distichodus sexfasciatus
AGAGAGCTGTTAAGCTACAACCCCGGCTATTTCCTGAGATGCATACTACCACATAGAGAAGTATGATAAGAGCGTCTTACCTACCATACTATTAAGTGCAGCAGTACCTGGCTGCCCTGACATGGGACACAGCCCATGTGCGAGCTCACATTCGCTAAGTGAGACGAAGACTTAATTTAGTTTCACTGCGTGCTCACAATTTTGGCACAAAATAACGCCAGTCATTTTACTTTGGACATGGCAATATTGGCTGGAAATCTCAGGCAAAATTAAGCATCAGTCCAATGCTGATGACTTAAAAAAAACGTTTCTCAGCCGATTCCGATATGATTCCGATATCATCGTACATCCCTAATATACTGCATATGGAAGTATTTGCTTGAGGCTACTGAGGTTAAAGGCTCGGATTAGTTGTATGGTTAGTATTTTTACATCTAGGGTCAGGGCGAACTAAGATACTGTAGCAAGACGTGTCTGTGTGGGTGGGTGTGTGTGGGTGGGTGGGTGTGTGTGTGTGTGTGGAGTGTGTGTGAACTCTGGCAGCATATGTAGGGCAGCCAACTCCCTGCCTTAGAAAGAGCTGCCAGAGTTCTCTCTCTCTCTTCCACTTTCCATAAGAGGACTCCAACTGAAGCCCTAAACACTCTGCTGCTGCTGACCTGGGATCTGTCCCACAGAGCCAGAGCTGCTGTCAGAGCTGCACTCTGCACTTGTTCTACTGACCCAGGAACAGCGGAGGTCAGATTAAGGGGAACAATGCTGGATTCTGTACGTTGCTGTATGTTGTGCTGAAGCAGGGCCTGGTATATGAAGCATGGAACGTTTATTCCCTTCAAAAAGAAAGGATGTAAAAGAAAGAGATTATACAGAGTGTGAGGCGTGACGTTCTTTTCTAACTGCAGGGTTTTCTCATGCAATAGTGAATATTTTCTGCTTCTCTGGGTGAAGGAGAAGGAGAGACGGAGAGAGAGAGATAAAAAGAGGAGCTGTATAAGAGAAGGAGGGCGTGATAAGGAAAGAGAAAAGAGTGGAGAGAGGGTGAGAGAGAGCACCAGGGGTGAGGAGAGACAGAGACAAAAGTAGAAATGAAGAAAAAGGGAGAGAGAAATAAGAGAAAGAGCAGTGGAAAGAGAGAGAACTAGAAATGAAGAAAGAGATGGAGAAAGACTAACAGAGAAGCAGAGAAAAAAGAAATGAAGAAGGAGAGAGTGTGTGGAGGAGAAAGCGAGAGAGAGAAAGAATAAAGATAAAAGATAATGAGGGAAGAATGGTGTAGTAGAGAGAGGAGAAAAAGGAAAATAGAAGAGGGGGGCACAGAAAGGAGGAGAGAGAGCAGGTGACAGAAAAACAGAAATGAAGAGAGAGAGAAAAACAAAGAGAGCAGTGGGAAAAGAGAAACAGAAATGAAGAGAGAGCGCAATCGACAGAGATGCAGAGAAAAACAGAAATGAAGAGGGAAACATAGTGTGGAAGACAGAGAGGGGAGAAGACAGCAAAGTAGAAGAAATAGAGAAAGAGAGAGAAATGAGAGAGGGAGCAGTGGAAAGAGAGACAGAACCTAAGAGAGAGAGAGAAATGGAGAGAGAGCAAGTGAAAGAAATAAAGAAACAAAGTGTTAGAGAGGGAAGAATTTGAACTGGAGAGAGAGAGAGAGAGAGAGAGAGAGGCAGATGGACAGAAAATAGAAATAAAGAAAGAAGGAGTGTGTGGAGGAGAGCACGAGAAAGAAAGAAAGAAATGGTGTGTGTATAAGATGGAGACGGGGAATAGAAATGGAAAAGAGAGAAATGAAGAGAGAGCAGTGGGGAGAGAGACAGAAACAAAAAGAGAGAGAGAGAGCAAGTGACAGAGAAACAGAGAAAACAAAAATGAAGAGAGGAAAAAAATAAAAACTGAGAGAGAGGAGGAACAGAGCTGAAGAGAAAGAGAGAGAGAGAGAGACATAAAATAGAAATGAAGGGAAAGGAGTGTATGGAGGGGGGGAGAGAGCGAGAGAGGGAGTGTGTGTGTGTGTATATATATATATATATCTCTAAAATGCCTGTGTGTGCCAAAGGGACTTCCCCAGAGACTTTGGCAGTGCCCTGTGTGTGTGTGTGTGTGTGTGTGTGTGTGTGGGTGTGTGTGTGTGTGTGTGGGTGTGTGTGTGTGTGTGAATACTGGAACCAGGTGCAGCTTGTTCCAACTCTGCCAGTAAATCTAGGTCAGAAAGGAAAAGTGACAGTGCATACAGTACAACTTCCACTCGAACCATAACGAACACTGAATGCTCGTTCAGCTCATGAGTAATTACTGGTAAATATGTACTTAAAAATGTGTGTGAAGTCTGTAATCACTAGGGGTGACCAAAAAATCGAATCGAATCAAATCACGATTCTTTCTCTGTCGATTCACAATTATTTCCTGCATTCCAAAAAATCATTTCATATTTCTCAGCACTTTTTTCCCGACGTGAGGTCAGCTCGCCAGTCCTATAGATGGCGCAATGACGTTATCTGCCCAGATAGACGTCCGTCCTGCGCGTGAGCATGAAGAGAATGCAGTCGGTGTGCGCACACATGCATTACATTCAGTAAACTACATTTGCTTCAGTGTGATTTTTTTGGGTTGATCTGCCACAGTCAAATGGGGAAAGTAACTCAAAGCAGCGATCTGGAAACAAATTCATCGATGTATTGAATTGTGAATCGCTTACGAATGGAATCGTGAATCGCTTATGAATCGAATCGTGAGCCCAAGAATCGGAATAGAATTGAATCGTGAGTTTTTCTGAATCGTGTACCCCTAAAGAGAGAAACAGTATAGAAGATAGAGAGTGGACATACGGAGAAAAACAGAAGCGAGAGAGTGTGAGAGCAAAAGAAGGAGAAAGAGAGAAAGAAAAACTGAAACGAATAAAAATAGAGAAAAATTAAGAGAGGGAGCAGGGGGGAAAGAGAAACAGAAATGAAGAGAGAGCACAATCGACAGAGAAGCAGAGAAAAACAGAAATGAAGAGGGAAAGAAATGGAAATAGAACTGGAGGGAGGGAGAGAGAGAGAGAGAGAGAGAGAGAAAGGCAGACAGATGGAAAATAGAAATGAAGAAAGAAGGAGAGAGTGTGAGGAGGAGAGAGTGAGAAAGACATGGTGTGGAAGATAGAGAGGCGCGAAGACAGAAAAGTAAAAGAAATAGAGAAAGACAGAGAAATGAGAGAGAGAGCAGTGGAAAGAGAGACAGAAACTAAGTGAGAGAGAGAGAAATGAAGAGTAATAGTAATCACCTAATGACCTCCTTGTCGTAACTGCAGTAAAGTAAAAATATGTTAAAATGTCCCGTATTATGAAAAAATAATCACTTTTTTCTGTTCTTTGGACGTCCATTTGGGTCTGAACTGCCTCTAACACTGTAAGTTTGATTTAAAAAATGGTAAATTGTGTTAGTATTAATGTACGAATGTCAGAAATCGTGTGCTTAAACGAGTCGTTTAGATTCCTCCCCTACTACACTACTACATCACAGCAGGGGACATCTGAATAACTCCACCCTCCTCTCTGAGAAGCTCCGCCCACCAGGTAGAACCGCTAGCGCTTCCTGATCCGCCACGTTTTCTCTTGACCGCTAATGTAGCATTTGTCGTAATGAAGACGTCTACTGGCGAATAGTGTTGTGTTGAACATGTTTGGCTGTATGGATGGTCTGTTAGCAGCAGCCACATCGATTATTTTCACGTGAGGTAAACTCTCGCCGTGTTGTCGACGCCCCAGTTCCGGAGTGGGGTCGTGTGTGGGCGGCAGCGGCTCGCTTGCATTTAGGAATACTAATGAGAAACAGCCTGTTCTGAAAGGGACTGAAATAAGAGGAGTAAAAAGCAGGAGAAAACGGCTAATCTGAGAGGTATCTTCAGCAAACTACTTTAGAGACGTGATTAGTGGAGCTCGTAGAATTATTTCACTTGTGGGAAAAATGTCACATATGGGAGCTTTAAGGTGAGACTTAAGAGGCAGACTGGGCTCAGTAAGACAAGCTCTGATTTTTCAGATCTGAGCTGATTGTGATATATGAACCGGGAATGCGTATTGGCTGATGCCAACGGCTATAAATGAGGAAGTGTGCGAGCACAAGTAGAGCTGTGTGCGTAAACACAAGTTATTTCGTTCCACAATGAGGCCAGAATTTTTTTCGCACAAAAATAACGCCATAGTTCTGATATTTCCTTAACAGTCAAGCAAGTGTGAAAGCAGAGCGAGGGACGGAGCATTTCGAGCGTAGTGCACAAGTCACTTCCCGCTCTGTGTGGTGTATCAAGCCGGCAATTTCCTGAGATGCATAATTCCACATAGAAAAATATGATAACAGCGCCTTGCCTACCATACTATTACGTGCAGCAGTGCGCGGTTTGTACGCGGGCAGTACACAGCCCGCGTACAAACATTCAATTTAATCGGTTCAAACGTTTTCGGGCGTGCAGGCAGAGCGCGAAAAAAAAGTTTCGATCTTTTGCTCGCTCAACTTTCCACTGCGCTGCAAACAGCCACAACACAATGCAAGTGTTTCCAGGAGCCTTTTCTCGGGCGGTCGCATTCCACCAAACAATCAAAAAGCATGTGACCTCCCGAAAAACAGGCTCTTTTAGAACTTGAAATTCCCTCAAAGACTTGAGACTTGACTTAGACCGAGCACAAAGACTTGAGATTTAGACCGAGCAAAGACTTGAGACTTGACTGGGTGTTGGGTGCTGGTGGCCTAGTGGCAGGACACTCGCCGTTGGACCAAGAGGGTTCGAATCCGACCTCTGGCGTTACCAACACTGGCTCCCTGAGCAAGACCCTTAACCCAAAGTTGCTCTCAGGGGAACTGTCCCTGAAATTAGGAAATGGAAGTCGCTCTGGATAAGAGCGTCTGCTAAATGCTGTAAATGTAAATGACTTGGAAACAATCACTTGTGAACATCTCTAGGCAGTCAGTACGTAATGTGAACAGTTGAGGAGGAGGATTATTGATTGTCATACTTTAACAAGGCAGGTAATTACGGTTTAGTCACTTTTATTGCCTTTTTATGGTGACGCTTAACACTGCCGCTTTGTTGCGATACCTGGTTGTGTACACTGCCCTCCAAAAGTTTGGAAACGCCTCTGGCAAAGTGGGGTTTTGGACAGTATTGGCATGAATCCTTTTTAATTTGTGATAATGTTGCGCTGATAAGGGACCACACAAACTGCGAAAACATCTTTTATTGCATGAACAGTTTATTAAACAGTTTATACACAGAAAATACTTACATTTTGATTTCATCAAAATATCCACCATTAGCAGCTATTACAGCTCTGCATAATCTGGGCGTCCGAGCTGTCAATGAACCGATCAATTGTTGAAGCTATTAAGGTGCGCTGACCCAAACTTTTTTTAAAAACTTGGGCCAAGTTTAACCCAGTAACCAGACATCACAGCTGGCAAAGGTGCATGTCTGACTTTGACATGTATATATTGCCATTATTATGTAATCAAAATAAAAAATGATTATTGCTGGTATCCAAAGATAACGTCAAGTTACTTTAATGTATTTGCACCAAAAAATGATGAGGAATTATGCTGATATCGTCCAAAACCCCACTTTGCCAGGGGCGTTTCGAAACTTTTGGAGGGCAGTATATCTCTTAGTTATGTTATGATATTAAATATTAAACCCATACAATACACTCACTTTTATAAAAGCAACCTGCAATAAAGCGTGTGCACTTTTGAGACATAATATTTCTTACATGTGTGTACTGGCAAAGCAAAGGGGCTTAAGGACGTCAAAAGGTAGACGAGCTGAAGCGGTAAAGGATTAGAAATGTTATTTCTGAATGGAGTTGACAGGTTTGGGAGCAACGGTGCCAGCCAAAGTAAGCCTGATGCCAAACACAACCAGCTAAAGCTCCTGCTCAGTCTCAAGTGTGCCAATCTGGGCGTGGAGCGGAAACTTCAGCCTTAGTTTAGACTGTGTTTGTGTGTGTGTAGTTTCCAGTACACACTATTTAGGAGTAATGACTGCCACACAGGGGTGCACCGATCCAAGTTTTTCAGTTCCAATACCGATGCCGATACTTAGGCTTTGGGTATCGGCCGATTCCGAGTACCGATCCGATACCAGGGTTCTTTTTACCTTTACAGTCCTAAGAGAATTTCTGCAGACCATCCACTGCTCCCCTGGCACTGCCAAAAAAAATCTGCGCGCTGCACTTCACGGATGGGTCAAATGAGCTGTGGTGTGTTCACAATGACAAACACTGACTTAAATAAACCATAATTATTAGTATTATTTAAATCTGGGTTCTTTAAATACACTGAAAAGAGCTGCCTCAGATACAGGATATAAACAGGAAATGAGTCCTTACTGACCATTCTGTTCCCAAACCTGGCTAACTGCTCTGTGTTTTTTCAGACAATGGGAAGTAGCCATGAAATGAATGTAGAGGTTTTTTCAATGTGTGGCAACAAACTGCAGTTATCACTTTTAGTTATATCTTCATGCAATAACATCATCAAAAAGAGGGAGAAAAATAAAAAAAAAAAAAACAAGGGAGAAAAAGAGGAGAAAGAGAGAAAGATGAAGATGAGAAATTACAATTTCACGATTAAGAAACTTAAAGTGTTGTGCGAAGACAAAATCAGAAAATCAAAAGAAAGAAAGACAAATAGAGATTATAAGCCATGAGAAAGAAGACTACAAGGAAAGGGCACACAGAACAGAAAAAAAAGGGGAAAAGAAGGTGCAGGTCTCACTTTTAGTTTTTGTTCCTACGTTATCTATATTTCTGTTTCATACACACTAAGTCTCTGTTGCCATACACGTACACACACCCACTTCTTATACCACTACATCAGAGATGGCACCGATCCAATACGTGGATGATGGCACCGATCCAATACGGAGATATCGGTCCGATAACAACTCAAATCGCATTGGGCCGATCTGTGAATGTGCGTGCACACAACTGGCTATGCATGGGTAGTACCGCTGCGGTAAAGCTGGTTTATTGCTCGCCATTCCCGCTAATTTGCACATGGTGACATGACAACGAGCAGAACAAGCAACGCAACACACTACAACCTCCAAAGCAAATCACACGATTAAAATATTTAATTTCCTTAACAACACCAGCCCCAGGCTCGCAATCTCTGTGTTCCTGATGGTTTTAGCACCGCAGGATTAGGGACCGTCACAAAATTACACAACTGTGTTTACACGAATAATTTTTTAAAGGTTAGTTTAATAATAAATCATTTAGCATATACATGTGGGTGTGTAATTATTGCATTGTTTTTAGGAAAACTTTTTAAATCAAGTATTTCCTTAAGTATAACAGAATAATCTGAGTCATGAATTCAGACATTTTTTAAAGTATTATTCTCAGTTTTCTGTTTAAAAAAAGACTCGGAGACTGTATTGGATTTGTATCGTATCGGCAGATATCCAAATTTACAATATCGGTATCGTATCGGACACAAAAAAGTGCCATTTTTAATCTTTATGTAGTAATATCATTGTCTCTATTTGACTAGATGCCTCTGAGTGAGTGAGAGAGAGTGAGAGAGACTTTTAGTAAACCTGCATTACTTACATTAAGTTTATGCTCCGATACTCTCTGCCTCTTTAAACACACACACACACACACACACACTGTCGAAACTAAGGGTGGTTTAAGGTTAGGTTTACTGTGGCTGGCAGTGTTGCTCCCAAACATGTCAGCTCCATTCGGAAATAACATTTCTAATCCTTTACTGCTTCAAGTTAAATGCTTCTCGATGTCCTTAACCCGCTTTGCTTTGGGGACGTGCCATACTACACACATGTAGGCCAGATTATGTTTCAAAAGTGCACACACTTTATTGCAGGTTGCTTATTAAAACTTCAACTTCATTCACTGTTGGTGATATCAGGGCCTTTGAGTGATGCTTCAAAGCTGTTACGCTGTAAATTCCAAATTTCCGAAGCAAATCTTCGAGCAGTAGGTTTTTTTTGCAAGCCTCATTTCGGTTATTAGCATATCCTGAGTTCCTGTAAGTTGAGCCACTTTGTCTCAGTCCCATCATGCCCCTGCAAAGTTTGGTCTTGTCAAGTGCTCGTCTTGTTAAAAACGTTGTGTTAGCGCCGTGCGCCTGGAGACAGAGCTTTAAAAAAAGACGGGCTCCTGTCAGCTGCTGCACCTTGACTCAGGAGTTTATACGTCTGCTAATTAAGACCATGACGAGTTGCAGTCTGTAACTTGGGGACTAAACGAGTCACAACCGGGCCAAGAGAGCTTCAGAAAGCGCAATGAAAAGCACTGAGAGAGAGAGAAAGAGAGAGAAATGTGAAATCAGCGGGGGGAGAGAAAAAAGAAATTTGAAGAGATAGATGGATGAAAGAACGAAAGAAGGAACATGGAAAATCAGTAGAAAAGAGAGAGAGAAAACAAGGAGGGAAAAAAAAGAAGTGGAGGTGGAGTAGAAAATCAGAAAAAAAGTCTAAGAAAATCAAATGAAAGAAAGAAAAATAGAGACAAACAATGTGAAAGACGACGGCAAAAAAGGGAAAACAAAGAAAAGGAACAAGAAAGAAAAAGTAAAACTAAAGGAAAGAAAATAGAAAAACAAGAAAATAGGAAAGAAACAATGAAAGAATGGAAAAGAAGGGGAATTAGAAAGAACAAACGAACGAACGAGAAAAAAGAAGGAAAGAAAGAAACTCAGAAAAGAACGAAATTAAAAACAAAGAAACTTGGGAAGAAAGAAAGAAATGAAATAAAAAAGAAAGAAGGAAAATTAGAAAGAAAGCAAGAACGTAAGGAAGACAGAATGAAAGCAAGAGAATAAGACAGACAGTGAGGTACGTGCTCGTGTGTGTGTGTGTGTGTGTGTGCGCGTGCAGAGTGAGGACGGAGACTGAGTCTGAAGCCTGCGTAAAGAACATCAGTGTGGAAATACAGAATCAGATCAAAGTGTGTTTGTCTTCAAACTGAGGAGCTGCTCAAGAGCCCTCAGTCTGCCCCACACACACACACACACACCTGATCACAGCCACAACCTTAAAGCACACACACACACATCAAAAGCCTCTCGTTCCACTTCACTTCCCTTGACCCCTTGTTTCTATCCAGAAATCTGAACGACCGGCACGAACCCATAAGCACCCACATACCCCAGCCCACACACACACATACACGCACCCACATGCCCCAGCCCACACTCCCACACACACACACGCACACACACCCAAACCAACCCACACACACACAGCCTTGTGCGTCATCAGGCTTCCACTGCACTTCACACATCCTGGTTAGACCACATGAACTCACTACACTCCTCCAAGTCATCAGTGCTGTCCCTAAATATCTCTCTTTCACTCTCTCTCTCCATCTTTCCCTCTCTCCACTATGCAAACCTCAACTAATTATGTCTCACTCCAACCACTCTTGCTGGAGCAGATGACTACAGACAGGCTCCACGGAAACCTTCCATTCTCCTGCGTAGACTGCCTCACTAAATTTAGCCTGCCTCTCTCTCCCCTTCCCTCGTTCCAAACCATTCGTTTCAACTCAGCTCCTTAAGCCGTCCTTCACCCAGCATGCACTTCTCTATCACACATCATCAAGCGTAATCCCACATGAAACAGATTTCTGATCAGAAGCAGAGAGCAGCAAACTTTGACTCTTTTTCGCCACGACCGGGCCAAAAGTGCGTTACTCAGAGAGAGAAAGAGAGAGAGAGAGAGAGAGAGAGAGAGAGATTTAAAAAGACTTAAAGTCTTTGATTGGAAAAGAAGTGGAAAGATTTGAAAAGAAATGAATGAGGTGAGAGAAAAATAAAAGAAAGAAAGAGGGTGAAGAACATAAAGAAAGAAGAAAAGTAAAATGGAGATAATAAACTAGCAAAGAAGATTACAAAGAAGGATACCCTAGCCCTAGAAACAAAATGGAAAAAAAGCTGGAGGTGGAGAAAATCAAAATAAAGAAATTCTAAATGGATGGAGAGAAAGGAAAAAAAGAGTTGACATGGAGTAAATCTAAAGATGGAAGGGTGGAGACAGAATAAACGAACAAAGGACAGATGGATGGATGGATGGATGGATGGATGGATGGTTGGATGGATGGATGAATGTAAGAAAGGAAGAATAAATGGATGGATGGATGGATGGATAGTAGGTAGGAAGGAAGGATGGATGGACGGTAGGAAGGAAGGAAGGGAGGAAGGATGGAAAGAAGGAAGGAAGGATGGATGGAAAGAAGGCAGGAAGGAAGGAAGGATGGATGGATGGTACAATGG
>JAVGVS010002984.1:0-10271 GCA_032718565.1 Distichodus sexfasciatus
ATATACACATAGGGAGGCACGATTCGATTCAAAATCAGTTCACGGTTCTTAGGTGAATTTGTTTCCAGCTTGCTATTTTGAGTTATTTTACCCGTTTAACTGTGGCTGGTCAACAGAAGAATCCCACTGGATCATATGTAGTTTACTAAATGTAATGCATACGTACGCATACTGGCTGCGTTTCCTTCATGCTCACGTGAAGCACGTCTGTCTGGGCAGGTTTCCACATTGCGCCATGAAGCGTTTTTGAATCGTCAGTGAAAGAATCGCGTTTTGATTCAAGATTTTTTGCACGCCCCTCGTCAGTACGAAATAACCGATTATGGTCTGCCACTGCATCGATGCGGAATCGTCCACATCTGTATCACGATGTATCGATTACTTGAGTAATTTCAACACCCCCAATATCATTACGTATGTGTGTATAGATATAAAAGTGCTATTTATTGTATGTTTTTACTGTTTTTTTGTAGTTTTCCCAAGTATTATCTTTCCTTTGTTAGTGTTCTTGGACAGAAGACTTCTGAGCTTTCCGTTTTTTATTCTAAATTTGCTTGTAGAATTTTTACAGCAGATCGACTCTTATATGTCTAAAGTCTTGGGCCTAGGGCTGAACAATTAATCGTAAATTAATCAAAAGTAACATTCAAAACTCCTCATCGACATGTCTGTTATTCCAATTATTTTTTAAATACGGTTCATATGTTCCCGTATTTCCTTCAGTTATTTTTTTTAATCACAAGGATATGATGCACTCTCTTTGATTAGATTTGATTATTCCAGCTTTAATAGTAGAAACCTTGACCTAGTGAGTGACAATAACAAAACACTTGTTAATTAATCGTAATCACGGTTAAATCTTAAAAATAATCATGATGTAGATTTGAGATCATATCGTCCAGCCCTACACGTGGTTTTTCCTGGGGCTCATCCGTTCTCCTCTGGTTCCAGCTGCCGTGGACGAGCTACCAGAGCCGCTTTGCCATGGATCCACGCATCATGAGTCACCACCAGGCGGCTTTAGCGGCGTACAACATCAACCTGCGTCCAGCGGCCAGTCGAGCGTCTCCGGTCCTGTACGGCCTCAACCAGGCCAATGCGCTCGGCCTCGGCCAGCCGCCCGCCTCCGACAAGGAGCTCTTCCAGGAGCCCAGCGGCAACGGTAACCCACTGATCCTTTTCTAGGAGGAAATCTAGCTAACAGGTTCCTGTAGTTTTACAGTTTTTTTTACAGTAATATTGTTGAAAAGCAGGTACATAGCGAACGCATGCACTACAGAGGCTCATCTCTCTCCCAGTTCCCCACTGTCAAAGTTTTCAGACACTCGGCGTAAATGAGTTTTTTTTGCGCGGCCGTGAATGCGCGCTGAAGGGGGTGTGATAATGCAGCTTACGTAAGGTGCTTGCTTTGAGTGAGCTTTCAAGCGCCCCAAAACTGTGGCCTACTTAAAATATCCAAAAAGCTGCAGATTGTGGAGGCCGGTCCACACCGGTCTGGTGATTCGGCTCGTAGCCGAGCTTTGGCTAGATGTACTTTAGACATTTTTAAAATTACTTTTAATTCACGTTCTTTCACTTTAGCTGGTGAACATAAGATTTTGGGTTAACTCCGGGGAGATCCACAATAAAGACCTGATAAAGATCTTTAAATTTTTTTAGAGAAAAATCTGAAACCTGAACGTTAGTCAAATCTGTTTTCCGCCAGTCATAGGAATTAGCGCTGCAACAAAAAATCAGTCAAATAGATTAAAATCCACTATTAAAATAGTTGGCAACTAATTTAATAATCAGTTAGTTGGGTCTACGTTATTATTAATGTTGGGTACCTTTCACATCTGAACCAATATCGGTACCGGGACCAGTACCTGGTGTTCAGTACCGATTCCCAACGCTACTTCATTTCAAAATCCTGTTCTGAATCTGTAATACCCGTGGTTTTTATCAACATAATAAATACAGTAATAATAAATACGCCCCAAACTAATTTCAAACGTTTGTTACAGCTACAATATAAATTTATTACCGTTTTTATAAAAATATCCCAGAACAATAACTAAAACAGATACATCACTAATCACCTAAAGCTGCAGGGGTAATTGTCGATGCAGACGCTTTAGTTGCAGCCGTAGCTTTAAGAGCCTCTGTCCACCAAACGCTTTCTCTGCGCTTGTTGTTGCTAGGTTACGAAAAGCGTCATCGGGCACTTCCGCGTTCGTTCCTATTTGATGTGAACGTTGTAACGTGTTCCTTTGAGTCACGAAGGCGCTTAGCGCTCTGAACACTGAAGCTCATCAAACACCGCACACTCATCTGCCCGTGAATATATGTTTTACGTTTAACGAGGTGTTTCCTCGAGTTTCGATGCATTGCTGGCCCCCGTTCTGCATTTTATGCGGCAAATGCTGCATGTCGTGCTGTCTGGCGCGTTCCAACACGTGTCCACCGTGTTATTTTAACGCAACTCTCATGTGGAACACCATCCTGCATGAAAATATGGTTCTCTCCCAGAAATGAGTCCAAATTGGCTAAAAATTGCCAAAACTTCAGTATTTCTTCATTTTCAATTAATCAGAAAATATTTTTTGCCCGTTTTATAATATTAGAACGTAAACAAATAAATATAGAAAAATAGAAACAGTTTGGTTTATTGAAAATGCTGGAAAGTTTTCTTTTTAATAATCGATTAATCAAAAGAATTCAGTAGATTAATCGCTAATCAAAATAATCGTTATTTGCAGCCCTAATAAGAAGAGATAAGACGCTGTGAAAAGGCTCGTTTTTCTCTGTGATAAATGTTTATATTCATGTACTTGCAGCGCTCTTCACTTTATGACAGGGGTCATCAATTCCAGTCCTGGAGGGCCGGTGTCCTGGAGGTTTTCCATCTTACCTGATCAGTCTCTTCTGGTGGTTATCTACCTGAGACCAGGTGTGAAAGTTCTGAGTCTAGTCAGACACTGGCCCTCCAGGACCGGGATAGATTACCCCTGCTTCAGGAACTACAGCTCCGGGGACTTTTCCCGTAATTAGGTTGCTCTTGATGAGGGCGTCTGATAATAAAGAGTCTGAGTTAATCTGAATAAAAAATCTAAAATTCCTAAATCAAATGTACCCGTTGTCGTCCCAGCGCATTATTCCTACCTTTGCTTATGCCATAAATGTGCCACATCTAACGACAGGATAAAACAGAAATCAGTTTGCACTCAAGGGCCTAAAAAAACGCAGCGACGCTTCTCCGAATGACGCACGAATTTTATTACTTTGTTAGAGTCTCCCCTTAACGGCGAACTGGCTGAAGCTAAAAGCCGGCGCGCGGCGGTGGGCAGCTTTCACACGCCGCTGTTTTCCCGCCGGCGTCGACTCGGGGCTCTAATGTACCGATGCGTCGCTCTCTTCACAGGGAAGGTTGACATTAATGGAAAAGTGGAGCACGGCAGACTGGTGACACCTGAAAGGAAAGCACCCGAGCTGAAGGAGAAGCAGGTATCCATCCATCCATCCCTCCCTCCCTCTGTCCGTCCGTCCGGCACACCGTCCATTATTATTACCTAGCTAAGAATTTGTTCAACCCTCCAATTATTAGAAAAGTTGGAATTTTTGCATCCAAATGGCCATCCATCCCACCATCCCTCCCTCGCTCCCGCCCTCTCTCCAGTGGTGTGTTAGAATATCGTCTTGTAAAATAGAGGATCACTTATTTTTAGCTTCTCTGTAACGATTTGCACGTTGAACTTTCTTCGTAACAATTTATTTGGTCAGTTGGGTGTTGCCCTTTTGACTTAATGAATATTCACTTCATGATGTGATTGACTGACCACCGCTCCTCCTACAGTGTTTGTGCTAGAAACTTTAGACCAACATGGAGCTCAAATTTACACTCTTTACTGTACGACCATCGTTCTTCACACCACCACCAAATTTGACATGATTCGAGGGCTCACGGGCCTCTTTGCATATCCGTAACCATCACGACCCGGCACTTGTCTTTTTCATCCTTACTGCCGCGGTTTATTTTTTTCCCCACAGGATGTTGCGATCACAAATGAACGCACATTCAGCCAGTCCCTGCTATTCATCGCGACCTTGCCGTTTTGACAAACTCACGAACTCACTTTCTTGTTACGTTTACAGGACGCAGGAAACGTGTGATTAAAAACGTCTCACCTTCAAAAATAACTAAATGATTAATGTTTAATAAAAATATTAGAGGTTTTGTTCCCTTCAGTTTAATGAGTTGTTAGTCGTTATGAAGGGGCAAAATTTTCCGCAACTTACACTTGCTCCCGCAACTTTATTGCAACAAAACGCCTGAAAACACCACAACTTTCGGTTTTGAAGAAAAGCTGCCGCAAAATTAGCCTTTTAGGCCGCAACAATCCCAAAAAGGCCTGCGACATGCTGGAGGGACTGTTCAATATGACACTGGGGCTCATTCTTCAGCTGAAGGATTTGATCTTAAAAACGCACCAAGAATCGGACATTCACCAGTGTTTTCTTATATTACATTTTCACACACAGAGAGTTTAAGTGCACAGCATCAGCTCTCTGGGTTTTCTTCATTTCTCCAGTTATATTATGTGATTTTAACGTCCTACCTTTCTTCAGGAAAGACTTCTCATGGATGCATCTCTTGCGCAGGGAGAGCCTGAATCAGGCCAGAACAAGAGCCCCGAATCCCACCCGGGCCTGGGCTTCCCGAACCCCGCCGGCCGACTCCTGCGCAAAGAGCCCCCTCTGGCCCAGCGCTCGCTCAACTTCCACCTGGCCCCGCCCCACTCGGCCTACGCCCCCCAACACCACCAACACCAACACCACCACCACGCCGGACCCTTCGCCCAGCAGTACGGCCTACCCAGGCCTCCTCTACGCGTGCCCCCCCAACCCCCGCCAGGCCCCCTGCACCCGCAGCCCTCCGCCTTCCCACCCTCCTTTTTCGGTGGGGGCGGCAGTGGCAGTGGTGGTGGAGGCGCTGGGGGACACCCACTATCCCAGCGGCCCCTGCACTCTCCAGGGCTGGACGGACTAGAGGCGGGTGACAGTATGGTGGGGGCGGTGCCTGGGGTGGTCCGAGGCCTGCCGCCCCACCAACACCACCACCACCACCACCAGCCCCACCCACAAACCGGCTTCGGCGAGGAGAACCTGGACACCCTGCTGGGGGACTCGTTGGGTAAGCAGGAGCTCCAGACGGGGTGACTTAACGTGGGTTTATTTGCGCTCGGATTCCGGTCGCGAGTGAGTGATTTGTCATTGTGAACATACCACAGCACGCAGTGCACCATAATCAAATGTGAGCTCTGCATTTAAGGGTGGAGCACGTTGAGTGCGCAACATTTTGAGAAAGTCACTTCCCGCCCTGTGTAGTGTAACGAGTCAAATAGGGCGCAGATGACGCTCCATGTGCACTACCTAGGGCAAGAAGAGCCGTTAAGCTACAACCCTAGCTAGTTCCTGAGATGCATACTAGCACAAAGAAAAGTATGATAAGAGCACCTTGTCTACCATACTAATAAGTGCGGTAGCACGCAGTTCGGGACACAGCCGATGGGTGAGCTCACTTTCGCAAAGTGAAGCGAACACGCATGTTGGTTAGATACAAATTTTCCGTGTCTGCAGACAGAGCTGAGCTCGAAAAGAGATTTTGCTCACGAATGTTCAACTGCATGCTCAAAATTTTGGCACAAATGATCAAATCCCACCTCGTGCCTGGCACGAGTGCTACCTTTCCGGCGTACAAAAAAATGCGTAATCAAATGTCAGCTGAAAATATCTGGCAAATCTAAGTATCAGTCCGATGATGATTAAAAAAAACAAAAAGCAGTTTTCGGACGATTCCGGTGTTGTCGTGCATCCCTGATTTTAATAGCCGTATCTTTTATGCCGTTCTTTTAGTTACGCGCTTTTGTTCCCGCAACAGATCTTATTACACAGTCGCTCGCACATTTTACAGCTAAACCCACTACATTAATGAAGCCTGTTCTTCAGATTTCACGCTGCGCGACGCATAGCCTTCTTCCCCGGCGCTGCTAAACAGCTGTTTCTGATGGATCTTGGGGGAAGCGGCGACACGCCAGTGCATGATGTTAAATAGGAGCGGCCAGGCTTTTATCATGCTTTTATTTATTTTATTTTTCTTACCGAAACCACGGCAACGCTCCACATCCTGGCTCGCTCTGAACAGCGCTGTGCCGATCGTTTTTCAGATGGCCTGGACGCTCTCGACTCCCACCAGCAACTGCAGCAGCTGCAGCAGGCCATGCGATGGAGCGATCCTCGAACCGTCATGCACGACTCGTCCTTCTCTCTGGCCCAGCACATCGCTAACCTCAGCCAGCCCGGACCGCCGCTACATCAGCAGTTCCTCCGAGCGTATTGGGGCCTGGGACCCGGAGCCGAGGACGAGCCCCGACCCACAATGCCCAGGTCAGTCCGGTCTCCAAGTCTACAGTTGTATGGTCTTATTAAAATGTCTTAACTTTCCTAAGAAGAAATTTAAGAAAGACTCTCCCCCTCTTCCTGCAGGTGTCCCAGCCTGTTGCGCGAGATCCTTCCACAGGAGCACGAGCAGCGCGACGCCGTCGACATGCCCCCACCCCAGTCCCGTCTGCTGCAGTACCGCCAGGTTCAGCAGCAGCAGCAGCAGCAACAGCAGCCTCGTATCCCCGGAGACCTGCCCTCTTCACCTGCCTCCTCTTCCGGCCCCCAGAACCACGGTCCTACCCCGGGGGCATTCCCGTACCCGGAGTCGTCCGTTCGCGACCTGCCACCTGCCGCCGTGCCCCCCTTCCATCACCACCACCACCACCACCAGCAGCAGCAGCAGCAGGTTTTCGGCCAGACCGCCTTCTCGCTGCCAGCCGAGCACGCCGCCACCGCCGCCGCCGTCACCCCCGCCCCCCTGCCCCACCACTGGCCCCACAGCCAGATGCTGGGGCCCCCACAGCCCCCCTACGGCGTGCAGGCCGAACCCCGGGGCCCAGGCCGGCCCCTGTACCAGAGACGGATCTCCTCCAGCTCTCCACAGCCGTATCAGGAGAGCGCGGTGCAGCTGAAGGACCCTCAGGACCACCCCCACCACCACCATCAACAACAACACCCCCCACAACACCACGCTCCTGCTCCCTCTTCCTACAGATACCCCACCGTAGACCTGATGCCCGGCAACAACCCCAACTCCGCTCCTCCGCCTCTCCACAACATTCCATGCAACGGAGCGAGTCACCTCGTCCCTCACAGGGACATTTTAGGTGGGATATATACTTTACTTACAACAGTAATAACACCGCTGGTAACAGCAATACTAGTAATGTCGCAAACTGTCTTTAACTAGCTCACAGTGAGGAGGTCCCGGGTTCTTTCGGAGTACCACCGGCTCCAAACGTTTGCCGTTTACCTGAACTGCTGATCCTGTTCGGCTAACTAGGCTAGTCATTTGTTTTTAGCAACATCGACCAGCCAATTTAGCTTGATGAACGACACAACGCGGCACGTCACGTATAACGTGATCGTAGCAACACGTCCGTCCACTACAACAACACTGTATTATGTACACAGCTGACCATGTTAGACCAACGATGCTCAAGTGCTAAAAAATGCAGCATTTACTACAGTGTTTGATCTCAGCAGCCATCTTGGATTCTGAACTCGGGGTCTGCTCCAAGATATTTGGTTGGGTGGGGATTCACTCTCCCATATCCTGTATAACATTTTTTAAAAACTTTAACCCTACAAACGTGTACAAATCAGCGTTTAAGGCTCTGATTAAAATAAACACAGGCTCAGAAAGAAAAACTTTTTTGCAACTCACGCTCGCGATCAGCTCTTGTTGCTTTGTTTCTAAGATGTTGGTCAGAAAAAACGATCAACGTTGCACTTTATGAAGATCTCAGAAGACCACACACGCATTTTTAAAACACTTACCCTCCTCCACAACTCCCCGTCCCTCTTCTCTTTTCAGCCTTTACGGCATTGACGGTAAAAAAAAAAAAAACAGGCTGAGAAAGTGTCTTAATGTTTATTTATTTATTTAAACGCCGAGAACGGCACAGACCTTTATTTTTAATCTCTCACCCTCCTGCATAACTCTCCGCGCTTCTTCTTCTTTCAGTTTCTAAGGCGCTGAACGCTGCAGAGGAGCACAGTCCGGCCGAGTGTCTGCAGCAGCCTCCTCTTCCTCCCCCTCCCCCTCCTCCTCCTCCTCACCCTCACCCACACCCGGCTCTCCAGCACCACGGACAGTTCCCTCCCCTCATGTCCAGCAAGCAGCTCAGCTCGGAGCCGGGAGATGGGGGCGTCGGCGGCGGCAGCAGCGGCAGCAGCAGCTCGGGGGGTCTCACCGCCTCCGTCCACTCCAAACCCCCCACCATGTCGTATGCCAGCGCCCTGCGAGCCCCACCGAAACCCCGGCCGCTGCCCGAGCAGGCCAAAAAGAACAGCAACCCCATCTCTCTGTTACAAGACCTTAGCATAGGGAGTTCAAACAGTAGCAATGGCTATTACTCGTATTTTAAATAAGTGAATATGTATGAAATGTATACACACGTCGAAGTGAAAACAATAAAAAAAAACAGAATAACGGTCCAAAAAAAATCCAACGACAAAAAAATGTCTTTTGATTTTGTCAGATAGTTAGACTTTTGTGTTTTATTTTTTACTTACTTTAGTTAGTTGCTTCTTTTACAGTTTGACATCTGTGGTTTTACAAGCTGAAAATCATATATCAAGAAATACCAAAATGTTGAAGAAAAACACAAATTTATGAAAACAAAAAAAGATTTTTAAAAACACCACAAATTGGTTCACCACATCAGCTGCCCGTCTATTTTTCTTTCCCTCAAATGATGTCTGCTCTCTTCGCGTATTACTCTCGGAGTTAAACTTGTTGAAGTGATTTTTCCTTGCTGGCTTTTTGGGGTTTTTTTGTTTTGTTGTTTTTTTAAATTTTATTTTTAAGTTCCTTTATCATTATGGGTGTGTTTTCTTGTGCCAGCAGCTGAGTGGTGAACCAACTCGGACAAAAAAAAAATATTATAAAAAGTTGTATAGTTGTAGACAAACTTTTCTCAAACTGTACATAAGAATAAAGGAATAAAAGATGAGTGCAGCCGTCTGCTTCCTTTTTTCATGCCACATAAAAATCCGAATGTAGAACTCATTCCTACTTCTAACTTCAGGTTGTATTTTACACAGAGTATTTTCTCAATGTACAGCACTTAAACGTGACCCTCCACGGCAAAACCAGTCGCTTGTCACAACGGAGGTTTCCGAGAAAAACGAGCGTTTATGTTGCGTGGGGTAAAATTTGGGATTTTTTGTTTTTAGTGTTTAGTTTTGAAACAGTGGAAGGTCTATACTGTACTGTTGTGAAGAAATTTGGCTGAAAAACTTACCCTTTCCATCCTAAAAACGTGACTTTCTTGAGGCGAGGAATTCAATTCCAGCAGAATGTTAAAAGTTTCTGTTTTGACCGCTCTACTTCAATATTTACGCTAAATCCACTGGTTGACTAGTGTGAAGATATTTCTCCGGAATCCATCTTCGTCTCCCGAGTTCAGTTAACCTAACGCAGGTAGGCTATCCATGTGGCTGTGAATGCAGCGTAGGCTACCGTAAATACAAACGTAGCCGCGACCGCACCAAGCGTCTGTGAGTGCTACGGCGATAGTCAACTTCAAAGGCAGATTTCTCCGTTTCTCACTTGCCGTGACAGGAGAAACCCGACTCCTTTGAATGTTGATATCTCAGTCATATGTCGTCCCATTCATTCCATATAGGTATCGTTTTGAAGCTTGATTTATATAAACATAACGCAGTTTTGAAAATTTGCGACAAGGGCCTGGTTTTGCTGTGCAGAGTCACAAATTAGTCTTAAGCTGATTTTACTTCTGAACTGACGCATGACGGATGTTCTTACCGCCCATGCACCAATACTCACTTGTAATAGTTTTTAATACTATTTTTAAACCCCCAAAATTAGTTACTACAAGAAAAACGCTTTTAAAAGTACCGTACCATCTTGCAGAGTAAAATAGAGAACCAATTGATGCACTTTAATTTGGAACCCCTGAGCTGAGTGTGCATTTGGAAAAAGTGATTATACAAATCGTGTTAAAACGTTAGCACTAGGGCTGTGCAAGATGAAATATATCATTAAATTAAAACATTTATCATTTCATGTTCATGGTTCACACCCCGTGGATGTCGACACAGAGAATACGATGGTGGTGTCCGTCTGCGCTCAACTCCACCTACACTCACACGCTGGAATCACT
>JAVGVS010002985.1:0-10270 GCA_032718565.1 Distichodus sexfasciatus
ATGAGACACACAGCACTTCACATATATAGTTTTCATATATATTTTTATTCTATACATTTAGTTATAATTTCTTTACTTTAACCTCTCGTTAATTTCAGGTTTTTAAATTTCTATTTAATATATTTACAGTTTTAAGAATAATCAGGATACATTTTTCAACATGTGGTACTTCTACAACTACATATATGACAAATGAAGAATCTTGGATCTTGAATATACAATATCACATGTTTGGTACTTGATAATCAGAGCATTCAGATTTAAGTAAAATATACTGCTTTGCTTAAAAAATGCGAGGTGCGAGGGCAGCACTTTTAAGCAGGCATTTCTGGGCTGCAGGCTCCTTTAATGAGATTACATATTTTACACCTCCCTTTAAAAGATTTGATCTATAGTCCCCATATTGCGGAAAGGCGGTGCCTTGTCGACTCCATTGTTCTGAATTAGGTTTCCTCTCTTTATGAAGTGCGCGACGAGGAGGCACACATGCTGCTCACTTCATTTGGAGAGGCCTCACTGACAGCCTCAACAAAAGAGTCTGACCCCTTGCGCCTGCTCGTTTCCAAACATTAGGGTAATTCCCTATGCAAATGGCCCCTGCGCATTGTGTCCAGACTCGTGCGTCTTTTACAAACCCCAGCTTTGACTGATTACTCTCTGACAGCTCCAATGTGGGCGCACTTATCCAGATTGACATAATCATTAGGGGTGGGCAGACCCAGACCCGAGGCTCGACAGTTTTATCTATTTGAAGACCTCCGCCTCTTCTCCACCCCCTGCTTTTTTTTTTTTACTGGAGCAGCTGAGACTGCCTCCTAGGGCTGTGCGATACGACCTCAAATCAATATCATGATTAATTCAATTTAACCTCAAAAATAATTCTCTAATTCATGGAGAATTATTTTGTTTGGGGAATTTTTTAGCCCTCATATGTCTGTAGGTTAATCTCGAAAGCTAGAATTGAAGGCAACTAGACTTCTTTTTGAAATTTTTGAAGATGTTTCACCTCTCTTCTAAAAGACTATTCAATAATTATGAAAAGAAGTTTAGTTGCCTTTAATTCAAGCTCTCAAGGTTTTGCCGTTACAGGTCACTGACAAATCACTATCATGATTAAGTGAACATTTTACCATGATCATGATTCATGATTTTTTTGTTGTCTTTTGTTTTTTTGGGTTTTATTAACGATCTATTATTCCACTAACAATTATTTTGTTTGTGTTTGTTTCTTTATTTTATGGCCTCAAAGTTTACTGACAAATCACTTTCATGATTAATTTTAGCTCAATAATAATTCATTATAATTTTTGGGGTTTGTTTTTGCCTTCATAGTGCATGGACAAAGTTTGTACTGTAAAAATATAAAATATTAATATTAAACACAGATAAAGTCACAGACTTGATGGTAGTCGCGGACTCTTAGAGTCACGTGACAATAAACACTCTTGTACTTTTTAAAATGCATGCACACATTGGGAAAGTATTAACAGAATTCTTTTAAAAAGTATTAACCAATTTTTACAAATAATTGAAATCACAGGCACGATTATGTCAGTTAAAGGTTGTAAATATTAGTTTCCATTAATTTTTGATTAATTGCCCAGCATTGCTGTCTCTCACACACTTCATTCTCTTGCTTTGACACGGGTACACACACATACCCACATTAAAAAAAGGAGGCAGACCCCTCCAGTCCTCACCCCCCCCGGCCGCCCGTTGCATTCATCTTCCTGAAGTTAATTGGTGTGGGCTTTAAGCAAATTTCTTACGGTCTGACCGTCAGCCTGAAGACGTGGGGCAGAACGCTGACTGCTGACCCGTCGTCATAAGCTGCCTATTGATTAAAGTGAAGAAGCGGCCCACTCTGATAGACTTCCAGTCTGGAGAATGCATTATCCCTATGAAAGATTGAGGGTAAAGGCGTCTGTCTCTGTGCGTGTGAGTGTGTGTGTGTGTGTGTGCACGTGTAAGTGTGTGTGTGTTGGTAGGCCATCAATATGTAAGATGAATGTGGGGTTAAACTCAGGGCTGATTTAGAGTTTCTGCTTTAACTTTCCCCAGGCTAATCTACCTCCTTCCTGTCCTGTGTGCTCAAATCACGAGCGCTTTGCCGGCGCTGAGAGACTGCCAGCTTTTATTGAAATGTCAGGGGCAGAATAGATCACGGTGGCAATAATAATCAAGGTTTTTAATTGATTATAATTGAACGGATCTAATGGAATGAGGGGAGCTGACGATCGTCTAATTTTTTGCTAAATGAAAGGGGCGAGATAGGCCTGCCGCCGGAGCCCCGCTTTATTTACGGCTTAAATTATACGCAGATAAAGACGTCACAGATTAATGCCGGCTACCGACTATTCTGAGCGCGGAGGGAAGGAGCATTATTCTTACAAGCCAACGTCTGCCCGGCCCCGTAATGAATGCAGATCGCTGACCCATAAAATAGAATAAAAAAAAGCAATCTTGTGTTGTGGATTCACATTATCAGCGTTCCACCTCCCCTCCTCGTTCCTGCCATTCCCTAAGAAGCGTCGAGCCTCAATCAGGAGGGAATGGGCCTCGGTGACAAGCCGTTCACCATAGGGTTAATTAAACAGCGCGCTTTAGCACCGGCGCTGTCATGTGCCCAAACACAGATCCATCAGTCACACACACAGGCACACACACACTTTATCCCAGCACACACACCATACATATGTCAAAGTGCCAGAGGTTGGCAGTCCCTCAGTGACAGGCAGGGACATTAAATCTTATCTGGTTTATCAATTATTCCTGTGATTACTCGCACAGATTCGACTGTGGGCCCAGGGCATTGCTCAAATTTATCGCACAGCCCTTCCCTTTTGCATTTCAGGTGTTGGGATAGAATCGTGAGTGTCGGAGCCTCCCCTTTATGTGGAATTCAGATGATGTATTTTCTTATTTAATACGCAGCTTGAGAGGTGCCTTTTTATTACAGCAACCCATGACACTGGCCGGACTGCTTTTCCGCAAATCACTGCTTGACGCTTTACTGCTTTGTTGTGATCATTAATAAATATCGTCGCTCTGCATCCAAAGTGGCTCCTTTCTCTGCTCTAGCTGCTCTCGCTAACTAAAAGTTGTGATGCTACTAACTTAACTACGTTTCTCGGTATCTTATGAGTAGAGAAACTACTTTTAAAATGCTGTAGCTTTAAAAGTAACTATTTTCAAAATACAAATACTGATATAGTGTGGCAAAATGCAACATCGTTACATGGAGATTTTTGCACTCTTTATGAAAATTTTAAGTTAGCAGGTGTTAAATTGATAGATGCAGCATCTGATAGGCTACCATCCCCAAGCCTCACTGCATCACATTTCCCTCTTGGCAGCTGCGAGATGGAGTTGGAAGATGAAGTCCACCTTGGAGAAAATGAAACGAAGAATCCATGGCTATATTTACGCTAATTTATGACTCTGAAAGTCAAGGTGGAGAGAACACACCTCAAATGTCATGGAATCATAACTGTGCTTTGGCATTATTAAAAAATTTAATTTGCATTAATCCTACAGCACAAATATTAAGTATTCCTGGATAAAATGGTTTGAATGTGGTTCGATGCTTTTTCTGTTGTTTGTAGTATAGATAACTGCCACTTTTTTTACTACTTATGTTTAATTTTAAGTAGCTTGTAACTGGAAAAGTTACCATTTTAAAGTAGTTTCCCAAACACTGGCAAACAGTTCAAGCGATGTGTTGGTTGGAGACGTGTCATCAACAGTTTAACGCCCGTCCAGCAGCTTCACAGCTTATGGAAAAGGTTAAAAAGCTCCAGTTCAAGGTGACGTTTATCAGCCATGTATGCTTTGCATCCTCGGTAGTGACCTTGGTAAGTCAAGAGGAACACACAAACACAACCTCCCTGAGCGGTCAGATTGCTTTCCAGGGGATAAACGCAGTTTCCACGCTGGACAAATAGTGGGTTTCTATGGGTTTAATGCACTATAAACAGAATGTATCAGAGCGACTGGTACTTTTCTCCCAGCATATGTGGCCTGACATTTAACAGGGAGACATTGAGCAGGAAAGTACTTTGCCGGCCCTTTTTAATATGGCACGGCGATATGAGCATCCAGCTTTTTCCTCGCTCCCTCACAGATTCGTACAGGCTTAATGTACCTCTCCCAAATCCCATTAGCTGACAGGCTGTTGAAACAGCTTGAATGTGTGAGGCTCACGCTTCGGGGATCGGGCCAAACTGGAAGGCCTGGCACCCAGTCAACTCGACAGAAGCCGTTGCCTCTCCTCTTTAGAGAAGCTCGGGCGACAAAGAGCTCGTCAGCGCTCGCCACTCAACAACCAGCAGGGAGGCAAACTGTACAGTAGTTAACTCGCTAATACGGACAAACGTGCCGGAGATTGCTGTAAGCGCCGAGGAGCAATGTAGAGGAAAAGTGTAGCAGCCAAATGTGGAGTTAATACTGGTAATGAATAATTTAGCTAAAACTGTTAAATTGGTTTTATATCATTTGCAAGATTTGTATTAGTTTGCAAAGCATAAAAATGAATGTTAAAATGTTTGTGTTTTTAATGATGCAATGACGTCATGATGCAATAGTGGCACTGATCGGGGAAACTCTCAGTTGAATTCAGACACCACTGAAAGACACTGATTTTTTAGATTTTTTTGCATTATGTTAAATAATTTTTGATGTAACAAACATTCTTAAAAGGTAATTGTTACGTCTCATCACTCACACTGCAAACACTGGTTCACCAGGCTGAATAAAAGAGTGATGCAGCCAGGGGAGGAATACAGAGTTTCACTACAACAACATTTTTGTAAGGTGAGTGTTAGTGCAGGTGGAGAGCATGTTAAAATTCTCTCAACGCTTCCTATTCACAGTTACATCCATATTCCTTTTGTTTCAAAAGCCTTTCTTTTGAACGCAACCTCTCAGTTAACCCTCTTACAGAGGGCGCATGATATACCCCGGAGCTGTTTCTGAGTTTTGATGGTGCCAGAAAGCAAAGCCAATCTTTCGCAACATATTGCAGCCCTCCTCCATCGAAAGAGCAGAAGTCGGCTTATAGCTGCTGCAAAATAACGGGGGAAAAAAAAATAGGTCATTTCATTTAAAGGTGACAAACATATGTCTTTAATGGTCACACTGAAACGAATACGTTCCCCCTCCCTTGTCCATTGGGGGAAAAAAAATAGAATGGGAACGTAACATTTGAGCCCGCCGATCAAAGCTCAGATCCAATTTGTGTTCGTGTATGTGGGAGAGCGAGCGTCCAGCGAGGGCCCTGGGGCAGTGGTGCCCCTCTCAGCGCTGACATTTCATCCACTCACTACACCACTGACTCCTGCGCCAGCAATTAAAGCAACAAAAAGCACAAAAGGCAGGCCCTGGCACGGCACCCCGCACATGCTCTACGCAACACTAATGCTCGGTGCCAGTGCCAAACTTTCCTAAAATATTTACTAGGAATGTAACGATACATCGATTGACATCGATTAGAAGGTACGCAAGCACACAGCACACATCACACATCACACATATTGTAATGTCACTGTTGAACAGGAGATCTGATTTACATTAAAAGAGATTATTTTACAAAAGTGTCAAATACTATTTTAGTTGCTTTTTGTGATCTGATATGAACAGAAGTGAGTGTGTTTAATCAGCTTATGACATTTTCTCATATCGATAGCTGGCTCTTGTATTGAATCAAATCTTAATCACATTGTAGCATCGTAGACTTTTCAATATCGGCAGACGTTGAATCGTCATCCGTTTAATCCATGTAATATCGTATTGTGATGGAACTTGTGATTTACACCTCTAATATTTACCCTTAAAATAAATTCATGGCATCGTTTTGACCCACCGCACCATGTTTTAGCCAATCGATATGCGTACGCCGTCGCAGGACGCTGTCCGTGAACCAAACGTTGTTAATATGCATGTTCGCAAATGAAGAGTGATTTTAATTTCGGTCTTTCTAATGAGATAAGGAGACGTGTCTTGTCCGGAGTGAATATGAACGCTATTTTTCATCTTATTCATCAACCATTCCGTGCTGATGGGTTCATTACCATCAAATTAGAGATAAAAATCATGCTAGTGCCCTGAAATGATGTGGAAAGACAGCGCTGATAAGATTAATGATAAATACATTAGTGCTGGCCCAGCCGTAAGACACGTTTCAGATCCTCCACTGAGCGTCTACGGCTTTTCCTTCCACTCAACACATCAGTGTCTGCACCGATCTACAAAGTACAACAGATACACACCACACACACACACACACACACCAAAGTTCGTGTTTAGAAAGGACTGGCTGCATTCCCTGCCTTCAGAGTAAAACTGTTTTGGAGCTGCAATAATAATCAGATTGGTTGGATCAGGCGCTGATTGCGGCGTCTTTTTTTTTACACCGTGGCAAAGGTAGTCATCGCAGGAAGTCACAGGACGTCCCACGGACAGAACCGAGCCGCTGTGACATATCGCCACAGCTGACAGCCTTTAACGTCCCATCTAATTTATGTCGTGTGGGGAATGGGAATGAAATGTTAATAAAGAATCTCTGCATCACATATTCTTAACTGCAGCCTCAGGCCTCTCCCTGCATCTGTCATGGAGATGGATACAGGAAATGGGAGGGAGGGAGGAGGAGGAGGAAAAGAGAGAGAGAGAGAGAGAGAGAGAGAGAGAAAAAGACAGAAACAGCACATTTTTAAATATCATTTTTACTCTTAAAGAGTAAAATGGGTTAATTTTGTTAAAGGTGAAAAAAATGCCAAACTTGCGAGTATTAACCAGCGATTAGTTCCATGTGTTGGATTTCCTAAGAGAGTATTTAGGCAACATGAATTGACTACAGACTGTTTTGAGTGGCTAACATTTATCTGGTGTCTCCAGGCTGTCATTAAATAGATTCTCTTGTCTGATTAGTTAAACATGATATTGAGCTGTTTGGATTTCCTCCAGACCGGATGACGGATGAGGTGGGTCATCTTTCGCAGCCAGGCCTGAAGAGGGCAATATGTGCACGTGTCTGCATGAAACGACGCTGCGTTTCATCGTTTGCACCGGCCTTGACAACACATTGTCAAACCATGATTTCTGTCAAAATATAATGACAGGAAATAATCTGAGCAATTTGCATTCACTGCACGGTAGCACTTATCATTCTTCAACTCCCCAAAAATATTCTTTCTTATCAAAAAATGTGAACTTGTGACCCGCGCCCAAAAAAACGACATGAACTTATTTTTATTACGCACAAGCGAATTAAAAGGAGAAGAGCTTTCACTTTATCAGCAACACGCCCTGACTTTAAGAACCTGAGAGGCTTCTCGATTCCTGCCGTTAATAGCAGTTAAATTGTGGGCGGCCTGTGCCAGTATTACTGGAAAGCACCCTAAGTGGAAAAGTTGGGGTTTAAATAGTTTTTGGTAATTACCACGAGGTTAAAGTTAATATATCGCACACAGCAGGAGGATTTTATGGCCTTTTCGCCTTATATCGTCTACCCAGTTACCCCGGCACTCCGAGCGCAGGCAGACATGCGAGAAATTAAAAGTGGGGCCGAAACCGATTACTAAGTGCTCTGATATTCAGGCAGGAGAGCTGGGAGCTGGACATAGAAAGGACATCTCTAAAGTGCTGGGGATGTCCATAACCAAATAACAGTAAAAACAAAAAAAAGGAAAGAAAAAAAGTCCATGAAAAGAAAGAAATCTCATATCTGTAATGGTCAGCCGCTCAGGTCCTGTCCCTGGACCATTGGGTTTTGTGGTCAGATTCAATTTCAGATATTTTATTGTGGCACTGCCACTCCATTAAGACTCATTTCCTTCTCACCAGTAGTGACTTTGGGGGACCCGAGGAATTTGAAGGCCAATTGACTTTTAATATGAATCACGCTGTGATCGCCCCATCCCCGTCCCCTGCCTACAAATTAGAAATGGCAAACACTGTCCGTATCCAAACACTCTTTTCATGTTTTCTCTTCATGGTCCACAAGTCACACACCTCCACCCACACTGCAGCAGAAAGAGCATGTGAGTGTGGGAGGGGGAGGCGGGGGCTGAGCTGGGTGTGTGTTCACGCATGTGACTCTCTCGTTCTCTCACTCATTCTCTTTCTCTTTGATTTACATATATACACCAACAGATTTATGACATGATGCAAAAGTCTTGAACCACCACTTATTACTTCATATTTTGCTTCCAAAGAGCCAAGCGTTTTTGTGTTTTTAATGTTCTTGAGCAATAGTATTTACATGAATCTTTGCACATCTTGCAATAATTCCACGTAGCTATTTCTAAATATGCAAACATACATACATGCACATACTATTCCTCGAGACAAAGTCTGCTTGCACATTTTTGTACACGTATGTTTGCACATGTTGCAATAAACCACCCTCTTGTTTTATATGGGGCAGTTGGTGGCGTAACGGCAGGGCGTTCGCCCCGTGATCAGAAGGTTGCAGGTTCAAATCCAGGGCAGGTAAAATTACCACTGAGATGCTCATGAGCAGGGTACCGTCCCCAAGCACTGCATCCTGGGCGCTTGTTAGCTGCCCACTGCTCCTTCATAGATGGGTTAAATGCAGAGGTCACATTTTGTTGTGGTGCACTGTGTGCTGTGCTGTGGTGTGTTCACAATGACAAATAATCACTCACTTTCATATGTAAATATAAAGAAATGAGGGGTTGCTTAAGACTTTTGAACAATACTCTAGACCTAATACATCATTTTGTACAATTTAATGTATTATAAAATAAGCTGTCTCAACAGCACCTTTGCTTTACTTTCAGTACTTTCAGGTTAAGACTCTTTCCTGCCACACCCTGTAGAAGCAAATGCAATCCGTGCTAAGTTCCCGTATCCGGACTGTCGCTCCCTACAGACCATCTCAGTGCACTGCAGCGCTGTCGGTCCCGGGGCTCTGTTGAAGACGTTCATTAGTATGCACATGCTCTCTCTCATTGTGAGTGTGGCAGGAGCGGCCCGGAGAAGAGGCGAGACAGTATTTTATCCACGCTTGCCAGTATTATGTGGCTGAGCGAGAGATTCGCATTATCGTAATGGGAAAGTCAGCGCAGCGAGATGATGCCCCGGAGCCACGCCACTGATTGGCTGCAAAGCTGTATTTATATATAGCAAAGCCGAGTTCACTTTTAGTTCAGAGCTGAAGAAGAGGAAGGGCTCTGACAGCCGGCCTCCTATACTTTATCTGCTCCACCAAGCTCTGCCTCAAGCCCCACACACACACACACATACACACACACACACACATACACACGTAAACATGCACACACGCACAAACACAAACAAACAAACAAGCAGTCAGCCATGAACCAAAACCACAGGCATGAGCTTGTTGAACCAAGTCCAAAGTAGATGACCATTTTTTATTATGTATGTTATAATAATGTTATTGACTCAAAGATATCACTATTGTGTTTAAGTTGTAATCTTCAAATTGCTATTTTTCGTGTGTGTGTGTGTGTGTTGTATTTAGTTGTCCAGCCTTAGTGAAGATATTTAACTGATGCTTATTATTTGAAATACTAAAACGTCCTAAAGCTGATGTTTTCGTTTCTGAAGGTTAATGATGGATATAGTTTTAGAAAATAGGTAGCAATTTATGCTGTGCAAAAGTCTGAGCCTATTCTAATTTCTTCATATTTTGCTTTTGATGAGCCAGAATTTTTTCTTTGCTTTTAATGTAGTCTTGAGGAAAGGAATTGATACATACTGTTGGCAGATGTTAAAGGAAACATGGAGATATTGTCTCATTTTTCTCAGCAAAATATAAAGAACGAGGGATGACTTTTGCATAGTAATGTCTCTGTGTGTATACAGGACATAAATACATATGTATAGTTTTACATTTACATCAGTGTAGCTCTACAACAAAGTAAGATCATATCTTTAAAACTTCTTCTTTGCTTTTGGGATTGTTGTGCCAATTTGGTTCCTGTTAAAATCACACTTTTCCCAGTGTGTGTTCATGTACTGCCCCCTTAAAAGCATGTGCATTGTTAAGTGACTCCACCACATCCAGTCTGCCACTTCATCTTTGCCACTACATGCAACAGTCAATAATTTTAAAATCACAGTTACGCATGCTTTCATTAGAAAATATTTCAGCTGTAATATTTGAGCATATTTACAGCAGAGACCTTGTCAGTGAACTATAAAAGGCTAAAAATAAACCCCCAAAAACCAAGACAGTTGTTATTATTACTAACATAATTAATAATAATGTTTATTATTATTA
>JAVGVS010002986.1:0-10270 GCA_032718565.1 Distichodus sexfasciatus
ACACACAGAAAGATCCTTTGGGATTGCATTTCTGTATGTAGTTTTTAAGATATATATGAAACATTATATCAACTTTATTTCACTGTAACCCAGTTTTATAACCTAAAACAGTGGAATACTATGTGAGAGTATTACTCCTGGATAGTGGAGATCAATATCATGTAATTACTGGCAGAAGAGAGAAAATGAGGAATAACAGACTGCTATATTAAAGCTGATGGTTAGTGTCTGTGCTTTACGGTAGTGAACTGTAAGCCCTGTAAGAGTGTGTGAGCTACGTGTTTAAACACCAGTGACCTCCTAGTTCACTTTACAATCACATCATACCAGTGTTAACTCCACATCACACACTGCTGTCACTCACGCCTCAGACTCCACTCCAGTAGCACTTCCTCATGGCAGAACATTAGCACGCATTTAAACCACATTAGCAGCCAATCTGCACCTGATTAGAAACCGCTACTCCTCCTCAGACTCCACCCACACAGGAAATACTCAGGCCCACATATAACAGACACAAGGCCTCCATTAAGCATTGAACATAACTTTAAATTTACAGCATTTTGCAGACAGGCTTATAGAGAGTGATTTATGTTTCCTAATCACAGGATAGCCCCTCCTGTAGCAACTTGGAGGTGAGGGTCTTCCTCAGAGGCCCAGTGGAGGGTAAGCCCCAGTTTTATGGCCACCGAGACAAGGTTTCAGTCACTCAATCCACTGATTTACCACATCTTCAGTTGGGACATGGGAGAAGACATTCCTAGGTATTTTTGGGTGTGCAGAAGTGTGTGTGGTCCCTTGGCCCCCACACAGGATACAGACAGATTGCACAAGCAGGAGAGCTGTGAGTTTAGGCACCAGCTAAGCTGCAGTGGGTGATAAGTTCATCACATGCCTACACTTCACACCCGCAGTCAGACACTACTGTATCTCACACCTTATGCCCGGGACAAATATCCTCATCCCCAAAGGCTTATTGCCCTGCTCATTCACAACTGTGTGACCTGCCACCCACCTTATCACCTAACAGCTGTTACACAGCAACTGCTCACCTACACGCTAACAGCAAACGGTTTGTTAACCTTTACTTGAAATCTAATTTTATATTCTCTCCAAAAATCATAGGGAAAAAGAGTACATTTTGATCACTGGCACATATTTAAAAGCACAAACTAAAAATCTTTACAGTGTGAGTATTTCTCAAGGATTCATTGAAAGTAGATAATTAGATTGATGTATACTGGTTGTTTGAATTCTGGCTGATCACAGTCACTGAGTTCAAAACTCAGAAGAGACTGTTTCCTTACTCCCTGGAAAAAATGTATGTATTTTTTTTCTTTATTTCTGGAAACATTCCTATTGTAATGAAAGAGACTGTTTTACAGTTTTCTTTGCTATGCTTTCAGTGTCAGAAAGTTTATTGTTATATATAGAAAATACTTCTCAAAACTACATCATACATAATATTTTAAAACACTGTTGTTGAAAATATATTGCATCCCAAATGTATGACCTGTACGCTGACAGCAACTTCAATAGCAGCTGCTAAGAATGAATAAATAGCAGTATAAATAGTGTGCATCACTAACAGTATCAAGAAAAAAATATCTCCCATCCAACTCTTGAGGCCAAACATTATTGCATATAGGAACAAACTGTTACTGCACATGTGCAAAGCAGAGACACAGAGAAAGGATCGTTTTACTGTGGGTGTAAATGATAAAAGGAGTTACAGAGTTGTAGGCAGGAAGGGTTTCCTGTGGAACACTTTATGCCAAATCGTCTATGCCAAGTGATTCTAGATTCAACCACAACATTGTGATAAAAAACGATAATAAACTGAAGTCTAGTCACAGAGTGATGATGGTGTGGTGGTCAGAGTAAATGCTGTTTGGGAGATCACATAATTTGCAGATCCTGGAAGAGACAAAATCACGGTTGAGCCTGTAAGCAAGACCCTTAACCCCAAGTTAGAGTGTCTGCTAAATAATCTAAATATGGACACTATCTGCCACAGCTCTAAGACTGTTCTGTCCTACAACAGTTCTATCTTTCTTGGTCAGTTTGTTTGGTGTATGAACATTAAACATTTTATGTGGAATATGCTTCATCATACATGGGTCGCAGTGCCACTGATTTGTATAGATCCTCAGTCAGAGGGGATGACCAGCATCAAAATCCACCCAGACAGGAGGAGAAGTAGAGGCGGGTGAGAGAATGGTTAGATGTGCTGGGTACGTTTTGGGTGGGTGCGTGGAGTCTGGGTGTTACGATGGCAAATGTGTTGAGTGGTTGAGAGAACTGGGAAGGCGTCAAAGTGTGTGGGTAGGGGGGCAGTATTGATCCTCCAATGAGCAGAATTTTAATAAAGGGTAGCCATTCCATTGTCAGGCAAGTATTACGCTAGGTGTGGGTGAGTGAGCTTGAAACTGTTGTAACACCTCTTTAGAATCTACTATTTAGATAACTATGATGATAATGTCCTCAGACCCTTATCTACACAGGAGCTCACATTTTCACACATATACCTGAGATTCCCACACTCTACTGCTAAACTGTTATTAACGTTAAGTTTTATAGATCATTACCTTTAATGAGAATCCAGTAGCGGGAGTACCTTCACTGGCAAATATCATTCCTAAAATAGGGTTGTTACATGCATTTGGTCTGCAATACATGCATATAGACCCTTTTGTATATAATTGTTTCATACCATCTCATGTATATCTTTCAGTATTATGGTTCTCTAGAACTTTACTTGTTTATTATTTGTGTAATACATTCAGTAACTGACCTAAAAGCATTGCTTCAAACGTTTGCTCCGATGTGAATATTCATTGCATTGCAGTCTGTCTAATCTGTTTCACCCCAGTATGTTAAATTATGGTGATTTAACATGCTCACCTGTTAGCAGCTCAGTGAATTAATCAGCCAACATGTGAGAAATGGGGGAGGGGGGAAAGGGTGAGAGAGATAGGATGAGGCAGAAAGGTAGATAGATGGAAGGAGGAATAGATATAGACAGACAGATGGGTGGACAGGCAGGCAGATGTGTGTGCCATAGATGTGAGCATGTGGTAAGTTTTAAAGCATTCAGCTGTTTTCATTTTGAGTGTTTACTCAGTAACTCTGATGGACAGGTGGGTCTGAGCCTTGAAAGACTCTCCACAAATCTGCAAAGCTGGATACTTTATTGCGGTTAAACATGACCTCCAGACCCTTTAAGGTCTTTAGAGTGGCCTTACAGTCAGCAGAAACAGACAATGCTGTCATTCACTTGTGTTGTATATTTATTTGTGTCAATCTTTACATCAAGCTGCTATTCTATGACTGAAACAGAAAATAATCTTGCATGGTTTAGAATGCACAGTAAGCGGATTCTGGCAGAGGAAAGGGAGAGAGAGAATAAACATTAGAAAAATCCATGTTTGACTCTTTCAAATATAACAAAATAGGTCAATGGTCATTTACAGAGAAAGTTTTGAAACTTTCTACTGTTCCACAAGTCTACACTGAAAACACCAACTTTAGTAACAGTAAGATTGCATAATAACAAAAATCTGAATTTTTTTTTCATTTCCAAGTAAATTATATAACATTCACAGTATTATTTATGTACTACATAACTGACCTGAGAGCACTGCTTCAAACACTTCATCATTCATCCATCTATCTACTCACACATGAATTATGAACAGTGCATGTTAAAAGTCTGAAGCTGTAACAAAATAATGTATGTTATAGTGAAAGAAATAATTATTTGATTCTCTGTTAATTTTATAATTTTGCCCACTTACAAAGAACTGAACAGTTTGAGAGTCCGGTTAGTTTATTTTAACAGACAGGAGTAGAATATCAGCAAAGAACACTGAAAAAACACATTATGGAAAAATCATGAAGTGATTAACATTTGACTGATTGAGTAAGTATTTGATCCCCTACAACACAGTCAGAATTCTGGCTCCTACAGATTGGTTATGTTGCATGTGGCACACAGATTACAATCAAACAAACAATTGTAGATGCTCCTGATCTCAACTCGTTATTCGTATAAAGCATACATGTCCACACAATCTATTTCTTCCCTTCTAACCTCTCCATCACCAAGGAGCTGTCAAAGGATGTCAGGGACAAAAATGTAGATCCGCACAAGGCTGGAATGGGCTACAAGACCATCAGCAAGAAGCTGGTGAGAAGGTTACTGTTGGTGCAATTATTCAGAAATGGAAGAAATATAAAATGACCTTCAATCTCCCTTGGTCTGAAGCCCCATGCAAGATTTTGCCTCATGGGGTGAGGATGATCATGAGAAAGATGAATGATCTGAAGGCAATTGGGAACACCATTGGTAATACACTATGCCATAATGTACAGGCCCATGTTGAGGTTTGGGAGAAAGTGCTGTGGTCAGATGAGACCAAAATCAAGCTCTTTGATGTCAACTCCTGTAGAAGCATGACCTGAAGAATACCATCCCCACAGTGAAGCACAGATGTGGAAACATCATGCTTTGGGGCTGTTTTTCTGCTAAGGGTACAAGATGATTTCACCGCATTAAGGGAGCAATGGATAAAATCTTGGACAAAACTTTCTTCCCTCAGCCAGAATACTGAAGATGGGTCGTGGATGAGTCCAACATGGCAATGACCCAAACCATATCACCAAGGCCACAATGGAGTGGATAAAGAAAAAGCACATTAAGATCATGAAGTTATTCGTATAGTTATTCCAGACTTCAATTCTATAGAAAATCTGTGGAGGGAGCTGAAGCTTCGAGTTGCCAAGCTGCAGCCAAGAAACATAAAGGATTTAGAGAGGAATGGGACAAAACCCTCCTGTGTGCAACCCTGGTGAACAACTACAAGTAACGTCTTACCGCTATGTTTGCTAACAAGGGTTTCTATCAAATAATTATTTGCCCCACTTTACATAATGTGAAATTCAAAATAAAACTGAATCATAATGACCTTATTTCCCTTGAGGGAAAGCTGTGGTGCTTCACTGGGCGCAAGAAATTTCCTGTTGTTCGGTGCTCGATAAAAATAACATGAAATCAATAGAAAACGAGGAGTGTGTCAGCTGCTACACACTACTGGTCCTTCCTGGGCCCTCCCCCGGCCGCCCTGCTGTCTTGGGGCTGGCCAGCTGGTCACACGGCTGTGAGGTGGCTGAGAAAGTTTATGAACAGCAAGACTCAGGAAGCTTTTACATCTGCTGCAAGCACACACACACAGAAACACACACACACACACAGAAATAACCCCGCCCCCACAACACACTCTCCAATTCATCAGCTGAGAGATCAGAGGGACAGCTGGCTCTGTTTCTCCAGAATACTGATGTCACCATGCAAGCCCCAGACCTACACGTCTCCACGGCCACACACACACACAGATACAGACATATATATTCACAGTATTCACACTTGTACACATAGATGTAACACACACGACCACACACATACAGTGGCCTACTGACTTTTCCCTACCAGATATATTCACAATACTCAAACATTTATACTCTTAAATGTAACATACAACCTCCCATAACTCAGACTATATATGCACAGTATTCCCACATTTGTAGCAAGTATGTAAGTTTTATTTATAATGCTCTTTTCACAGATATATCACAAAGCTCTGTACAACAGAATTGAAGGGGTAAACAAAAATAACAAGTACAATAACAACAATAATAACTCAGATCATTTCAATATAAAACAAAAGCTTTATTAAGCATTATTAGTTATGTTTTGAGCGTTTTTAAAAAAAAATCCACGTTCAGTCAACCAACCGTAATTGTGGCGGGAGATTATTCTGTGATCACCGAAGACTGTGTATCGTTTCATTAAGTGGCATTAGTCCATCTGCCACCGCAAAGAGGTCAGAGGTCATGCAGATCTGTGTCTGTTATTGATTCGGCAGTGAAGCATGAAATTACTCATTGTTGATGAAACTTAATTAAGAGCTTGTCATCATAACCAGGCTGGACACATTCTGGTGATTCATGTGATTAATGTTCAGAGTCATGTTGCAGGACTCATATGGAAAAATGAAGTCAGCAGATGCCAGAGCGTGACCCCTCTCACCATATACACAGTAATAAAGTGAGGGTTTTAATGAGTGCGTTCTTCCACACTGCATAACAAACGTAACTGGTTATTTTTGGTATAAGCATGTTCAAGCTTAAAGAAAACATTTAGCTGCAGGTACACAAAGCTATATATGCTATGATTAATGAACAAAATATACCTAGAAATTATTTTGGAATAAAACAGAACATTTCAGATACATTTAACAATTTAGAGTATACTGTACATTCCAAAGTATGGAGTGAAACTATGCCAGTGGGATTATGTCAAGTGTTTTATATGCTATGTTGGCACACACAAAACAAAAAAAGAATGAACAAACAAACAAACAAACAAACAAATAAACAAATAAATAATTAAATAAATAAATAAATAAGACTGTTTGTTTAAAATGACAAAAATAGATGGGGAACTGTAATTGTCATTAATTCAGGAATAACAGAATCGCCATCTTCTGTAGAAACAAAATAGAAACAATTCAGGATATATTCAGTATCTATTAGATTTTTCTTCACAATTTTTGATCACATTTCAGTCAAGTTTTTGTGGTTTCACCTCCACAACCTCCTACAACATGTTTTCTTGTTTAAGGTGTCCTCATTTAAGAGTTGTTGGACTGTGCATCTGCGTGAATGGCTGTGGGTAAGTACTATTTATGACTCTCATTAAGATTCTGAGTCATTCTGTAAATCATGCTTATTTGATGCAACAGCTAGACAGTATTGCACACACATCACTACGCCCTCAGATTCAGACACCGACACAGACACATGCACAGTGATTCAGCCGAAAAAAGCTGCTGAGCTGACTCACTGTGTGGAAGTGAGTTTTTTTCTGGTGAAAGATCAACAGTGCTCACTGGAAGCATCTAAAAAGAGCAAAACATTGTTGTGCTATTTACAGACAGTGAGACACTTTACAATGGTGCCTAGAATTTAAAGCATACAGTATACAGAAGACTTGTTTAGCTTTGTAACCGCATTATAGACACATTATCTCCAGATGACAGAGTAAATAACTTATGATAGGAGTTTACATGTTAAAGTAAAATATTGTATATTCATTCATTCATTCATTATCCGAACCACTAAATCCCTTTCAGGGTCGAGGATTCCAGAGCCTATCCCAGGAACTATGGGCGCAAGGCGGAGACACACCGCAGGTCACATACACTCACATAATCAGACCTATATTGCATGCCTTTGAACTGTTGGAGGAAATCAAAACACCTAGAGGAAACTCACGCAAACACGGGGAGAGCATGCAATCTCCACACAGAAAGGCCCTACGGTAGACCTGGGGATTGAACCCAGGACCTTCTCGCTGTGAGGCAGCAGCGCCAACCACTGTGTAACCGTGCTGCCCAAAATACTATTTAAAACTAATCTAGGCCTAAGATTAATCATATTTGGGGAAAACAGAGCCTTAGTGACAAACTAAGACTAATTGTTTACAGAGGGTAGACACTATAGTTAATGGCTTCCACCTGTGATCAGTTGTAAACAGTGCAAGGCAGGAGCTTTTTTAAAATTCAAAAGCTTTATAAATCTCTAGGAGCACAGTAATGTCCAAAATGAGCAGGTGGGAAGTGTTAGGTACAACTTGGACCCTCCCCAGATCTGTGAATCCCTCCAAAATGGATGGGAAAGTGAGGAGGAAACTGGTCAGAGAGGGTACCAAGAGGCCAATGGCCACTTTGAAGGAGTTAAAGGATTTTACAGCAAAGGGTGGTCATTGTGTGCATGTGACAACAAAATTTGAATATTTAAAAGGGGGTGCTTCTTTTTTCTAACCAATGTAGATGGAAACTTTTATTCCAAATGTATAAAACCCCTGTGACAGAATGAGATTACTTTTTAAAAAATATTTTATAAAAATTGAATTATAAAGCATGAATTATAAAGCTTAATCCAATGCAAATTCTTTTCCCCCCCAACAGATATCTAGCAGCACTAATAACCAGTACATTTCTTTTTTAAAAAACACTTTGACAAACAACATTGCCTGGAGACTGTGATGATGTCATGGACAGGTGTAAGTGACACTGCTACACTGGCCTGATTTCATCCTGCCTGCTTTGTCTGCAGAGAACAGGAAACATGAAGACAACTGAGTTTTTCCGCTCCCTGAAAGTCTACCAGCTTTAATCCTGCACTTTCTCACACCCCTACACACAGGTAGCAAAAGTACACACATGCTATACTATCCTATCCTATCCTATCCTATCCTATACTAGTGTTAAATGAAAATATTCTGGTAAAAGTAGAACACATTCAACTTGTGTCCTCAAATACAGTATTCAAGTGCTGGATTCAACCTGTCCACAGTACTATAAAGGTACCCTTCTACCTGAACGTCACATAGTGTTCCAACTGAAATTTTGACAAAGAACTGTTTCCAAGAATAATCAAGATCATGCAACTACAGATGTTTCTGATAAATAAGGTTGTAGGTGGCCAACGTGCGTGTGTGTGTGTGAGAGAGAAAGAGAGAGAGAGAGCTGTTATATAATGGAGTTATTAAACTGAATTTATTTGTCATGCTGCATTAATTTAGTGCTTTTTTGTCCCATCTTGCACCTCTAAGCAGAGCCCAGACAGGTTAGGACAAGATTAAATAGCTCCAGTGGCTGTTCCGTTTCTTAGTTTAAAGAACTAAAAAAGAAATATTTAGACCTTCCAAAACATTTTGAGACATTTTAAGTGAAAATGTCTTAACAGAATAGATGACCAGTTTATATTTTATGAGACAATTTTAAAATTGAATATCAACAGTTCACTGTCACTGAATTTATGTTCAGATGCTCAAGACTTCCAATAATGAGACCAGGTGGAAAACACTTGTCTTAGCTGTATGTTGGTGATGATAATCAAACAGTAAAAAATCCAGCACTAGTATTAAAATGACAGCATAGAGAGTCTGGCAATTCGCCAAACGCTATTGTGCTACTTTGTATATTTGGGGGAAGAGTACCCTGTAAAAGTTCAACACAAAGCATTATTTATGTTGAGGTCACAGGGATAAGGTGACAGAATAAGATTACATCAATGCATTATAAATATATACATTACATATCTCACTGAGAAGGCACACAAGCAAAATGTGAAATGGGCCTTGTATAAATATCACAACGCCCAAAGGAGGATGGGGTTCCCTTCTGAGTCTCGGTTCCTCTCAAGGTTTCTCTTATTTACCGCAGAGAAGTATCTTGCCCTAGACTCACTTGTTAGATGCTGGAACCCAGTTTTAGGAAAAGCTGCTTTGTGACCTAATTTCAATCTAAAACAAATGTATTGAGTACAGATACTCAAATGATGCTTGAATAGACCCAGGAAGTTGTACAACAAACTCACTCACAGTGCACTAAAAGTGGGGACAAACAAAAAGGTGAGACCCACGTTTTCACCATTAAAACAGGGCAGAACTCATTCTGGATATTAAAACAATTCTCGCACTTAAGATGACAGGTGCTGTGCAGAGAAAAGGTGTATTTTAATAGGAATTATCCATACATTTTCCATGAGGCATAATTTAATTACCCATGTTGAATTGGAGATGTCAATTTGTCTCAACCAGCCTTAAAACCAGAGCCTATAACCTGAAACTTTTCTTAGCATCCATTCACGTATTTAAAATATTTATGCAGCTTCTGACAGGATGCAAGATAAACACAGCTTATGAGAGCTAAAATACAACTAATAATTATATCAAATGTCATATAAAAAGATAAATCATTGACTACTTAAAATGAAAGATTTGCCTAAATAAATATAAAATTCTATTTTTGCATTATCTACAGTAACAAATTAAGCAGACATTTACACATTCTTACATTCATTTATTAAATAGAAAACAGTGACAAAACGGCTCAGAAGAATAAAGGGGCCCCTGTTCCCCATGAACTTTTCAATGAAATGCTACAAGCTACTATTCTCACTACAAACAGATCAAACAATGGAAAACTCTATTAAACTATAATGGAACAAATAAATTAAATGAAAGTGTTATTTACAACAAGTTATTTACACAAATATTTACAGTTGACCCAAAGATTATAGACTTATATTAAAGCTAATAGCTTCTAATTTTTTAAGTCACTTAATTCATAGAAATGATTGTGCAGGTTTTGCACTTTCAGAAACTTCAAAAATTGTGCCCTGCTTGCGCGCATATATATAT
>JAVGVS010002987.1:0-10270 GCA_032718565.1 Distichodus sexfasciatus
TGTGCTCGGCTTCGTATAGTAATGCAATGCCACACACTGAATATCATAGAAATCTAGCTCTGAATGAGCTACTGCTAATTTTCATAATATGAAATCGTATTATTTAAATCTCAGCATATTTTTCTTTAATAGTTATTGAGGACATTTTTCATTTACCTATTCATATGGCTATATTATGCAAATCAATACTTTGAAACTAATTCAGCAAGACATATGTTTGAACAAACTTTAAAACTTTACTATAATTTACAGTTTTTAGACACTCTCTTATAGTAATTATTAAGCACATTTTCAGGTATTTCCTTAGATGGCTGCAAAGCTTCTCTTCAAAGTTGATATCCCACTTATTGGCGCCATAATAAAGTATTTTAAAGTTAGCTTAATAAGTTTTGAACCATAAATATGTAGAAAAAAAGATGAAAGATATCAAATCTCAACATATATGTACTTCAATTTGTAAAAAACTGATAAAGCTGCAAACTGCATGGCCCCGTAATTATTTAGGTCTTCATTAGGCTTCATTAAATAAATGTGCTTGGCTTAGTATAGTATAGTATAGTATAGTATAGTATAGTATAGTATAGTATAGTATAGTAATTCAATACCACACACTGAATATCATAGAAATCTAGTTCTCAGTGAGCTACCGCAAATTTTTATAATATGAAATCGTATTATTTAAATCTCAGCATATTCTTCTTTAGTAATTGCATGGCCCCGTAATTATTTAGGTCTTCATTTGGCTGTAATTTTAAATAAATGAGCTTGGCTTAGTATAGTATAGTATAGTATAGTATAGTATAGTATAGTATAGTATAGTATAGTATAGTATAGTATAGTATAGTAATTCAACGCCACACACTGAATATCATAGAAATCTAGTTCTCAGTGAGCTACCGCTAATTTTTATGATATGAAATCGTATTATTTAAATCTCAGCATATTCTTCTTTAGTAATTTTTTAAAACAAATTCAGTACATTCAAAACATTTATTCGTCAAAAACTGAAAAAGCTGCAAACTGCATGGTTAAATAAATGTGCTTGGTTTCGTATAGTAATGCAATGCCAGACACTGAATACTTTAGCTCCTAGTGAGCTATGGTTAATTTTTATAATATGAAATATTATTATTTAAATTTCAACATGTACTTCTTTAATAGTTATTGAGCATTAATAGTTCTTGAGCACATTTTTCATGTATCTATTCATATGGCTATATTATGCAAATTAATACTTTGAAAGAAATTCAGCAAGACATATGTTTGTACAAAGAAATTTTACTATAATTTACAGTTTTTAAACAATCTCTTATAGTAATTATTAAGCACATTTTTCAGGTATTTCTTCATATGGCTCCAAGGTTTCACTTCAAAGTCTAAGTTACATGAATAACATGACTCGGATAGCATCTGCTCAATTGGAATAGCATAAGGAGTCCATTTCAAAGATGATAAAGGTCCAGTTTGTTGCAGGAGGTTTTCTTAGTGTTGCAATACGTGCAAATGCAACACCTGGTAGTTCTTCTCTTACATTTCTTATTTTACAGTTAAGAGCTGTAGTCAAATAAAATGTTTAAACTACAATACACATGCTTAACAACAGTGCATTTCAAAGATGTGGAAAGTCCAGTACGTGGTAGGAGGTCATCTTCATACAGTTTTACTGAAAGCTGTTCTGCACCAGCCGGAGAGGCTCTTATGATCTTGGTAGCTGCTGTAATGATGCCCGACATCACAATTACAATGTAATCAACATTACATGAATATTTGACAATGATTAAAGAACTTCACAATACAAATTTCAGACAGGTTTCTCTTCCTCGACACCCTCGCATGCAATATGAGTAACGTGATTTTCTCCATCAAAAGTAATTTTAAATTTTCCGCCATTAATGAAATGGACGACCAAATCATGTTGATTGTCTGCCAAAAACTCAATATTGTTTTCCTTCAAATATGCCATAAGAGTAGAGTTTGATGCAATTAACTTACTTTCTTTGCCCAACCTGTCACTAAACTGGAATATGCACACAAAACTCCTGAGAAAATTAGACGTCTTTTGATTCATGTTGCAGGCTTACAAAGTTGTATTTGGTTGCATATGTAACTGAGTAACACTGCACAAAGAACACTTGATGCTAAGATTGACCTCGACAGCACTAATATGGTCTATTATCGCTGTCAGCTTTTCTTCCTTAATATCACTCAGTGTATCCTCAACATGTAAATCCTCTGTTTTTTCAAACACTGTTTCTTTGGTAGTGGTCAGCTGAATCTTCCCTTGGCACAAATGAGTTGACAAACAGGAAACTTTGTAAGTTGCCGTAGACTCCACGAAACCGATATTGCTTTCCCAGAGCTGAAGTACAATCTTAGCTGTGCCATCTGAAACACTGCAGCTCTGTGTTTCATGTTCGGTTCCGCGAACTGTGATCATTTTCGGAGAACCCCTCATACCCAACACTTCTACGTGTAAGGTCCACCTTAAATTAAAACATAAAAAATAACAACATAAATAATAATAAAACTACAATATATTAGCCTAGTCCACAAAACATAAATTAGACTTACACGCTTACCAGGAGAGATAGACAATATTTCTTTCAAGGAGCTTTTAGAATGCTGATTTCTTGTTCTGCGAGGAAAGTCAACTTGGATCTCAGAAATTTGAGTTTGCATACCGACCATAATATCAAAGGTAGTTGTCCCTCTCAAACTTGAAAACATAAAATAATTCTACTGTAATTTCAAAAGGCAAAACAATAGACAAGAAATACTAAAACAATAAACAAGAGATAACTCACTGGTTACTTTCTTGACGTTACTCAAACGCAAAGCTGCATTTTTCTCTAATGCATGGAGAAAATTTCATCGATATGCGCTAACAAAGATGATGGTATCATGATAGTCTTCATCAGAATTTGCATCACTTTGCCCATATTTCAACAGTATTATTTAAATCTCAGCATATTCTTCTTTAATAGTTATTGAGCACATTTTTCATTCACCTATTGATATGGCTATATTATGCAAATTAATACTTTGAAACAAATTCGGCAAGACATATGTTTGAATAAGAAAACTTTACTATAATTTACAGTTTTCAGACACTCATAGTAATTATTAAGCCCATTTTCAGATATTTCTTTATATGGAAAGCTTCACTTCAAAGTCGATATGCCACTATAAACTATTTTAAAGTTAGCCTAATAAGTTTTGAACCGTAAATACGTAGAAAAAAGATGAAACATGTCAAATCACAACATATATGTACTTCAATTTGTAAAAAACTGATATAGCTGCACACTGCATGGCCCCCGTAGTAACTGCTTGCAGTTATATTTAGTGATTTTTATGAGAGCAGTTTCTGTACTATGTAGTGGACGAAAACCAGACTGGAACTGTTCATACAGGTTGTTATGAGATAAATGGGAATGAAGTTGAATAGCTACTGTTTTTTCAAGTACTTTGGAGATAAAGGGTAGATTAGAGATTGGACGTAAATTGTTGAAGTTTGTAGGATCAGCAGCAGGTTTTTTTAGTATTGGGGTTATTGCAGCAGTTTTGAGGGCTGTTGGCACAGTTCCAGTAGTGAGAGAGGAATGTATAATAGCGGAAATAAGAGAGGCCAGAGAGGGGAGGCAAGCTTGAACGAGAGCAGTGGGAAGGAGATCCAACATGCAGGTGGAGGATTTGGATTTACGGATAAGGTCTGAAATTTCTAAAATAGTGGGAAGGTGGAAAGAGGAAAAGGAATGAGTGAGAGGAGGTTCAAATGGGATACCAGAAATAGATTGTGAACCAAGATGCTGATGAATTGTCTGGATCTTGTCAGAGAAAAATGACATTTACAGATTTACAGAAAGCAGTTGAGTGCAGATGAAGTGGTAGTAAGTCCAGGGGTCGGATAATGTTCTTAAACAGTGTGAACAATGACTTTGTGTTGCCTTCATTAGAACAGATTAAACTGGAATAATAATTGCATTTGGCTTGAGCTATACAGTCCTTGTAATGCAGAATATGATTCTTGTATGTATCTTTATGGACATGTAATTTAGTTTTTCTATAAAGTCTCTCAAGTTGTCGGCCTTTAGCTTTCATAAGCCGAAGTTCAGGTGTAAACCAGGGGGCGGAGCAAGAAAAAGAAACTGACCTGGTTTTTAATGGGGCAAGGGAGTTGAGAATATGATGAAGTCCAGTGTTATAGTGTGCAACCAGGTCTTCAATGGTGGTTAGATTTTGAATACCCATGCTAAAGTTGATAGTAGCAGAGGGAGAATCTGAATTGATGTCCTTGATATTTCGAAAAGAGATGAGACGGGGAGATTTAGTAATAGAAAGAGAGAGTTTAAGATTAAATGAAACAAGAAAATGATCAGTTATGGGTAGATCACCTGCTGTACAATCAAGGGGGGAGACACCAGAACAACAGATTAAATCCAAAATGTGGCCTTTAGTGTGAGGGGGAACTTTGATGTGCTGCTGAAAACCAAAGCTCTCAAGGCAGGGTGTAAAATCTCTGGTAAAAGGATTGTTAATCTTGTCCATGTGAATATTAAAATCACCCAGTAATATATTATTTGGTGAAAGGTTGGAGAGGTATGTAAGAAAGGCAGCAAAGTCAGTTAAAAAGTCATTATTTGGCTTTGGAGGGCGATAAACAGTTGCAATAATGGTAGGAGTAGGTCCAGACAATTGACATACGGTGTCTTCAAAAGAATTGAAGGCAGGAACAGACACCGGCGAGACTTTCAACTTTTCACGGTAAATTATCGCGAGATCTCCCCCCCAACCGGAGCCACGAGGTTGACAGATGTAAACAAACCCCAGCGGAGTGGATTCGCTGAGTTGGGAAAAGTCATTTGGTTGTTGCCAAGTCTCGGTTAAGCAAAGAAAGTCAAACTCACGGTCAGTAAGGAGGTCCTGGATTAGAGCTCCCTTGTTCGTGAGTGAGCGGATATTAAGTAACCCAAAGTTGACAGCAATGATGTTGGAGTTAGCTGGAGTGCTGGCCGACCAGGCTAGGCTAGCTAGCAGACTGTGGTCAGCAACCCGACTGGTGTTATGTCAGGGACAACGAGAGGTGGAAGTTGACTTTATTGTTGATGGAGTGTCTTGATTAACTCTCCGGCGGGACCCACGGTGGATATATCTCTGGCGAGGCTGGAAAACGGTATCTAGATATCTAGTGCAACTGGCAGAGGCGTAGGTAGACTTGTAGCCAAGACCGCCTAAACCAAGACCAAGACACTACCAAGACCAGAGGGTATTGAGACCAAGACCAAGACCAAGACAGACTGAGTCAAGACCAAGACAAAGTCGAGGCGAGACCAAGGCCGAGACCGAGACCAAAAAAAAAAAAAAGACTCCCTTAACTTTTGTGTGCTGTTAAGGACTGACATGACGGGTACTGACTGGCCCCAAAGTCATCTGAGAAAACAGCTAACACCTCCAACAACTGTCTAAAGAATGGGAAATATGTAACCAATTTCAATTATACTTAATTTGTAGATGAAATTGTAACATCAAATTGAAGTTACACAATTATAAACTTGAAATTGCATCATGTCCCATTGTAGTAGTACTAGCCAAATTACACTGTATGATATCAACTTCCCTTAAATGGATTAGGCCTGTTAAGTCAACACAACGTGATATGCCGATGTTATTCAAAAGTCAATGATCACATTTATTTAGTCAAACAACAGCAATTTAAGTAAAATACTGTAATCAAACAATATAAAGATGTGCACATGTCACGTGAATCAAATGCAAACTACAAATACTACATACCAATACAAACTGCACATCAAATTGTGCATTAATAAGAATAAAGACAAGTGCTTAAAAGAAGCTTGCAAAAACAAAAAATCTGTCCCTAAATAATTTATACCGTGTGTGTGAGAAGAACACGTGATAACAATAATACAATAATACAATACAATACAATACAAATACTATAATACATATACATGATCTGGTCATCTGAGGTTGGAAAGGTAGGTAAAAGAGTTTGAAGATGGGTAGATGGCTACTGGCTAGTTTACCTTTCAGGGTGTTTATGCTCCAGGTGCCTGGTGAAGGTTGAGATAGTCCCGGTGTTCTGTCAATTTATGCTGCCTTGTCGAAAAATGCTACCGTAGCACAAATCGATAGCAGAGGCTATTGATTTACGCTACCACATCGAAAAATGCTACCTTATGGTTTCCTTTTTAAATGGTGTATTTCCCATAACAGTATATGTTTCACAGAAATATAATATTTGTGTAATTCTTTTAATTAAAAAGAAAAATATGTGGAGCATATATGTTGAACCTGTGCTGCAAAAAAACTCTTTGTGTTCTATGAATGCCAACTTTATGACTGAAGAATTTGCTGACATTATTTCTGAACTTACTGACTAGCCTACTACTGCTGATATTACTGTAACTGACTGACTAGGCTTACTGCTCACTGTGCTGCTGGATCTATCGTTTAACTAGTGCTACACTTGTGTATTTTGATTGGATGAGCGTCAATGTCTGAATCACAACAAAATACATGTATGCCATTGATTGGTTGCATTTGAAGGGCTGCATTTGAAGAGCGCAAAAGGCGAAATAATAATAATGTTGCATTATCGAACATTACGTTACGTGTCATGGATACTGTTGTCTCCAAATCTCCCAACCTCTATGTCGATCTGAGACAGTGAGACCAAGACAAGACCGAGGGATCCGAGACCAAGACAAGACCAAGACAATAGACCATCGAGACTGTGACAAGACCAAGACCATGTAGAAGTGGTCTCGAGACCGGCCTAGCCCTAGACATTCAACTCTAGGCGTAGGCTGGTGGAAGCGCAGCCGTAGCAGAGTATTGGAGCAGCCCCATCGCAGGTTGGTAGACAAGCGATAGAAGAGACCAGATAATCACAGACCAGATGTATATCCTACCGGTCCACATTGTAGGCAAGGAGTCAGACAACTTGGGTGCCAGAGTGAGGTGGGGGAGGTGAAGCTGAATAGTAGGGATACCCGGAACAGAACAGGTAGGCTAATGCTAGACCATATAAATCCGCACGGGGTGCCAGCTCAATCAGAGAATCATTGCACTATCCATAAAATCAGCTTAAAAAGTTACCGGAGAGCAGCAGCGGCAAATCGCAGAGCAGTAGAGAATGTCCCGAAAGCCTCCCGGTAACTCCACCAGCACGGCACCTTGCTTGAGAGAGTGAGAGAGCAGATGGAAAAAACCTAGCCCTTGAGCTAAGAAGGTTAGCTCCTCACCTTGCAGTACCATGGCGTATCTGAGGTGCATGGTGGATTCAGAAACGTGCCCACTCAGTGAACAGAACCACAATTCAAAAGGCAACATGAACTGCAACACTCCTTAAAACATACACTGAGAGGGAGAGAGCAGAGCCATTTGAAAACAGAAGAAACTTCACCTTGTGCTAGCATAGCAGTTAGCTTCGGTGTAGCTTAGTAGCTAGCAGTTAGCCCGGTCGGCACTGGATGACTTCTTTGACAGAGAAGACAGAAAGCAGTGATAATGAGGGTGACGGGACTGGGCTCATTAAATAATAAGTGCACAAACTAATTAACCAAAAACAAACCAATAAAACTTTAGGGCCAGACTAAGACACAGACACAATGAATAAAACAATAACACACACAAAGGAAGGTGGAGCCAAAACTAGACAGTCAAGGAAACAAAAGAAAACTGAACTGGCTGTAGCACCATCTTCTGTCCACTCAACCACAGTGCAGACAGGCTCCTGACAGTAACATAGTAATGTAAGGCATTATAAATGCATTTTCAGCAGTACTATACTCATCTCATATTGTAGTGACACGTTTTATGTTTCACTTTAATCTGATATTGAGCACTGTTTTTTGTTTTTTTTTAAAATTACCAACACCCTGAGACTTTCAGCACAAGAGAAAAATTCACAGAGTGAAAGAGCTAATACCTACAGACTGTATGCCTACAGCCATTATGTAACACCACATCGCCCTCCCCTGGATGTATAATGAGGTGTAGTAAACTACATTTTAGGATTTTAGAATGCCCTGCTTCCACAACTATTTTGGTGAAAATGCCTCAAAAGTGATAATCAAAGAATGTTGAAAAAAAATAAAAAAAATGTTGTGAGTGGAACCTAGTCAACAGTAATTTGATGCCACAGTGGCAACCAGTTTGCCAGTCAAGTATTTTTTGAGCTTCACAAACATATGCCTCTGACACATCTGTGGCTCCTCCCTGACACTCAGACTCACCAGAGTATTGAACCTGAGGTTGGACGAGTCTGTGTCGGGGTGGTTTTGGTGTGTGTGTGTCTGCCCCTTTAGGAAAACCCTTCTACTCACCTACTGGTTTGTCATGTCATGGGCTGGGCTTCACTTCCCTTATGTGTCTCATTGTTTGTGAATCATGTTCGTTTGTTATTGGTTAGTTTCTGTTAATTACTTCTTGGTTTTTTTGTATTTATAGCCCCTGACTTTGTTACTGTTTGTGTGTCTGCCATCATACCACTACTTTCTGTTCTCCTGCTCCAGAACTCATCCAACACCGACCAAGGCTAACCGCTATGCTACATCGAGGCTAACTGCTAGCTACCAAGGCTAACCACTATGTTACTTTGAAGCTAACTGCTATGCTACTTCAAGGATACTGCTATGAAACACAGAGGTGACGTAACCATTCGGCTCTTGCAAGACACTCAGTTTTCTCTGTCTCAGTTCTGTTCCTGTTCATGAGGAGTTTACCATTCAGATTTGTATCTTGGATTTATGTGGTTAAACGTCACAAGTGTTTTCCCTGCTAAGCTAAAGACTGCTATGAGGTGAGGATTTATCAAGTTGTAGAGCTCCTCTGTGACATCTCACTCTCTCTCCCTCATAGTGAGGTGCTGTGCTATGGAGATTCAGTGAAGGAAGCTAGCGGGACTTTCTGGATTCTTAGAGTTTGAACTCAACTGGACTTTATCAAGTTTCACAATGTGGATTTTGTCAAGCAGTGCTTAGCCTATGGTCAATGGTGTGCCTAGTATTACTGGACTTATTAACTACACTTGTAAATAAATCACTGTTCATCTGAATATCTGAATGTGTGTCCTCTCATTCCTGTGGTAGCGGAGACATGACAGACAGACACACCCCAATGGATGCAGCAGGGATACCTCTACCTGAGGATGAGTTCACCACACTCTCCCAGCAGATGGCTCGCCAGCAAGGCCAGCTGGAAAACCTCACCCAGGTGGTGTTACAGCTCACACAAGCAGCGAATACGCCAACTGGGCTTATGTATTGTGGAAGGTTGGGGCACTGGTGCTGTTTTTGCACCCAGACCAGGGGAAAACCAGCGAGGAACGACTTCACAATCTCCACCAGGGACCCTTGTCAGTGGCCGATTACTCCATCCAGTTCTGGATCCTCACGGCAGACAGCAGCTGGACCAAGGCTGAGCTGCGAGCTATATGCCAGAGAGGGCTCAACACAGAGCTGAAGATGGAGTTGGCATGGCAGGACAAGGGAAAGAGCTTGGACGAGCTCATAAAGCTGGCCATCCGCTTGGATCAACACCTCCACGGGAAGAAGGCCCCAAGACCTGTTCCAGTTCCAACACCTGCAGCCCCGCCCGTTCGTCTGGACACCGCATTTGAGACCCTGGAAGTACGTGCTTCACATCTGTCTGCAGAGGAGAAGGGGCAATGCCAGCGAGCTGGACTGTGCCTCTACTGCAGTGCAGCTGGGCATTATGCTGCATGTTGTCCCCTGAAAAGACCAAACACTCAGGCGGTAACCAACCACACACTCAGTACCAATCAATTTATTATTACGAGTTCTATTGTTGTTAATGGTTTAACCACTTTTGTCTCTGTGCTCTTAGACTCTGGATCAGGTGGTAATTTCATTTTGAGTTCCCTCGTATCATCCCTGTCTGTGCCTGTGGTCAACATTGCCAGCTTCATCTCTGTTAAAGCCGTAGATGGCCACCCCGTAATTTCCTCACCCATCATGCGTATCACCACACCTCTTTGTCTCGATATACCACCACAGCACACTGAACTCATTCAGCTTTTAGATCACACCCATCCTGCCATCATCTTAGGTCTACCCTGGTTATGCACTCACAACCCCACTATAGACTGGAATAACAGCTTGCATTCGCTCCTGGTCACCCAGTTGTACCCCTGATCACTTAGTAACAGGAACACCATTCCTGTTCATGCGCACCGCCATTGAAAGCCCCAAAGCACATTAACCTTCCCCTTTTTTTTTTTTTT